>CAJUYI010000386.1:112920-139656 GCA_910591695.1 Galerucella pusilla
GCAAATTAACACTACATAATCCTATTAAAAAACAATTTGTTCCTTAACCTATCAAACTGCGAAGAATAAACGATTCTGAACACTTCCAACAACCTGATGATCGTTCCTACAAATCCTGTAGGACGTGTCGATATAAGTATATATAGTTCGCCGCACCGCCGGATATATACATTCACTGGCATCCTGCGACTTCATGCATTCTGCTCCTGTTCTTTCCTTTCTCCTTTTTGCCTCTTACTGCCAATAATTCACCTCGTCCCGACAAATTTCCATTACGAGTGTATTTATGATGTTGAACAATTTCACTTTTTTCAGAGATCTTCCAATCACATAAACACAAACGTAGAAAAATAAATTCTGAATTCACTTTTCACAGAATGACAGAGATATAGCATCAATAGGAGAAAAAATGTTAAAAGTATGGTAAATTGGAAAAATGTAATAATTTCACGTGAATTAATAGTTATTATAGGTAGTATAAAGGATGTAAGTAGCATTTACTAGTTCATGATTGTAATAATTGTACTATTCATATTCAAATAAATAAATAAGATAATGGTTTTATATGGCATACATTATAACTACCTAAGGGTGGTAAATTGACTCCGTCTTTTAAAGCAGTGTCGTTTACAGTATAGGGGGGGGGATCCTAATTTAGATGACAGATTTCAATGATAATATTAAAAATTGGTTCTCGAAATCAAATAATAGTGGAAGTTCTACCATGGATGAAGGATGTTTCAAGGAGGATATAATATATAAAAACAGCGTCTTGGACAAAAAAATATAGAAATATTGGATATAAATGTTAATGAAACCATCAAGCTGGGTAGAGCGCATACTGTGTAGCTTTTGCTGCAGATCCAGCAATTTTAACTCGAGTCCTTGTTATGGCTCAAAAATAACTTGAGCTAGTGGAAGATATTGCAGAAATATATCTGCAAATTTCAACGACAGACCAATCTTAAAAAAAAAAGGTTCCTGTCTTTAATACTTTGGTGAAATTATGCAAGCCTCGGGACTTGAAAAATTTGCAAATGAAATCCGCTGTCAAAAAATGACTACTGCATTCGGACTAACTCAAATTATAATGATATCGTCGTTCATCTCCACCACCGTGGAATCGACAATAGTAATTTTTGATTCAATTCATTTAAGTGGGTTTAGACTTTTTGTATTATTGATTGTACCGTTTTTCTGAAGAATCTAATTGTTTTTAACAGGCTCGACAGTCTTTTTAGTAGATCCTTCTTGGGGAAATATTCCCTTGGGCGCTCTAGTCGTAGGAGTTTATACCTCCAATGAATGTTTCCACCCACTTCCACGCAAAACCAACAGATAGAAAAAACATGGTATTAATTCTTTTACGCACTAATGCGTAAATAATATTTCTTCACATTGTGTAAAGTAAGTTTAATGGAAAGGAAAACTGAGTTATTTTGACCTGGGTTGCGGAGCATCGGGGAGTAGAGGACAATGACACTCTAGCAAAAAAGGGATCAGCGACTTTATTTATTGGACCTGAACCATTTTTTGGCATTGCGGAAAGCATTGCTATATCAGCTATAGCTACCTACACGTACTGGGCAGACATACTGGGGCTCTCTCACTGGAAGTCGTTCATATACTACCCTTCGAGTACAAAGAATAAGCAGATCCTGGAATTGAGTAGATCAAACCTACGCATTCTGTCGGGACTGCTTACAGAACATTGTCGACTAAATTACCACCTAAACAGGATGTGTCTGGTTCAGACCTCGGACTGTCGGCTCTGTAATTTGGAGGACGAAAATGCGGAGCACATGCCCAGCCTTGGGCAGGGTAGGGTATAATATATTCGGTTTTAGTACCTTAGAGCCGAACGACTTCAAAAAAGTATCACCAAATAAAACCATAGACTTCACCAGAAGCACAGGATTGTGGGGTGAATTGTAATCCCTAGGGGTAAGCCACAATAGACCCGACGAAGGTCACAGTGAAGGTGGCGAGAAGGCCCCACTCACATAGAACCTAACCTAACCTAAGTTTAATGTAGTATTAATTATGGTATATGTGTTACCTGTTTTGTTTTCTGATAAAATAACTGAAATAATATTATAACTTTCTAAATGTTGGTTGTTGAAAAAGTTGAACGTTGGAAGTTTGAAGTTTAAAGTTGAATGTTGTTGAATGTTGGATATTGAAAGTTGAATGTTAAGATTTGAGTTTTGAGTGTTGAATGTTAAAAGTTGAAAGTTGAAAGTTGAACGTTGAACGGCGAAAATTGAATGTTGAATGAATAATGGTTATTTATGTACCAACGACGAAAACCTTTCTATTATAATCCAGTCGAGGCGTAGCCAAGACTAGCAAACTGGCGAGACAAAAGACGGTGCAAGGTGAATATTACATTTTTTCGTCAATCATTACAGAAAATTAATAATTTCCGAATGAATACTGGAGTATTTTTGAAGGCAAGTATTTTTCGTCTGCTGTGCAAGAGATAAGTTTCATCTATCACTATCAACTCTTGATTATTATGAATACCAAGATTCACACCACGGTCTTATTCACATGTAAAATCTAGTGGATTTCGTGAATAAGTTGACAACAGCAATTGACAGTTATTTACAAAACCATTCTCACACCGTGCCGTATCATAGAAGTAAAATGTTTGCGGACGAAAAATAATAGACGACAAAAATAGACGATTTTCCATCCGTCATTTTTTGTAAAGGGCGACGGAAAAATAATTTTTGCTTACCATCAGCTTCAGTTCAAATTTTGTGACTGTCAGATTCAATGCACAAGAAATGCTAGTCACTCACAGTCAACTTTACTTCATTAAGTGTTTCAATCTCCGTTTCACATTTTTAATATCCATTTATTATATATTTTCATGAGACTGAAACTACATTCAAATTGTAACCAAAGTGTAAAGCTTTACGCACTCATGGTGCGCATAAAGTTTGTACTTTATGCACGGTAGTAGTTTTGGTTTTAATTTTTGGAATTACTTACAAAAATAGAACTGGTAAGAGGGTATTCAACAGCTGTATTCGATTAAAACTAAAGTTATACAACACTTCTCGAAATCCTTTGGAACTTTTATATGAAATTAGGAGTAAATACAAATCTCTGTACTATTAAAAAATCTAAGGTAATGGCGAGCGATTTAATTTGTTCGAAAACGAGAAACGACAACTATATCATTATAGGTAATATATTACCGAATTGCTGCTTTTTTTTATACAAAGTGTAAATGCATAAAAATAGATTATAATATATTCATATAAAATAATCCAAATATCATATTTCTCAAATACTTGTAGTTACTGTCTCTTATTAGACACAAAAGCTCAATTATACATGATTCCAATGAAGAATCACTCAAAATTCATAGATGTACCTATTCTTATTTTGTGCCAATTTTTACCAGATTTATTATATGCAGAAACGTATAAGTATATCAAACGATTATTTATAGAAAATATTAGCGAATGATTAAATGCATGGGATTTTAGCTTTCCACATAAAAATAAAAAGAATTCAACAAATGTATTTTTACCCACGTACGTTTTTATTTAAAAGAGTTTAGAACATAAAACAAAAATCTTCCAGGAGAGAAAGTCCTATAAGTACGTTACGATAATGAAAAGTGTGGGTGCCTCGCGGAGTCTCTTCGCGTGGGACAGTAAAGGCAAGGCTATGCCTCTGTCAGCAGCAGTAAGCGGTAGAGAGAAAAGAGTTAATATTGATCCGTTTTTTTATTTGAGTCACCCCCGGCACGGTTTTTTTTTCACCCTCGCTTTTTTTCATCCCCGGATGAGTGTTACTATAGCAACTGTACAGCAGGTGCCAGCGAACAAGCAACACAGATATCATGTCACTTCCAGTTTCTTCTTTAACTTCTTGCCGAACGCCAATTATCTCTTTTACCTAGCGACACTTTCTCCACAAAAGAAACTGTACACTTTTTTTTCTTCGAAAACTTGGAAAAGTTGGTTTTACTTTCAAAATGATTAAGATATGATGTCAGTTGATTTGATATGATATCTAGCCGAAGTATATTTATGATTCAATCATGTTGTTTAATCAGGGTCGTAGCTTATACATTTTAACATTTTCATAAGGTAATTTTTAATAAAAAAGCTGAACAGAACAACAGCTATTGAATAAAGCATGCAGCACAGGGATATAAGCTTATTATATTGCCAAGTTATTATTTATTATTTTTATTACAATAAATTATGAGCTGAGAACCGAAGTTTTATAAGCTCATATAATAAAATAAAAAATATTACTATCGGTAGCACATGTTATGATTAGGCGATAGCTTATTGTAAGATAGAATTAAAAATACATATAGTCCGTACAGTATGAAAACCGTTGCACGTGACTTCTGTCATAACTGAAGTATGTTGCCAAGCCCATAAAATAGTACGAGATTTCAGTAAATGTCAAATGAAGTTATCAAACATTTTTCTTTTTATTTGACTATAGGCATAGAGAACTATGACTATAGGTTAGTTTCAGTCATTGTTTGTAAACAAACCTCAACTTATTTTAGTAACATATTTGTATTTTGTTTTATATCTTTGTTGAAATAAATCCTAAGAATTTTGTAGAGAAGCCGTATTTGAATGAAGCTTTAGTGTGAAGGTCATTTTCAACAAGGAAATGATCCTGAAATATATATATATATATATATATATATATATATATATATGATCATTGATCACAGCAAAAGAAAATTGTGTAGCAAGCATCAGCACAGCTCAGAAAAGTGGAGCAAATCCATTCTATTCCACGAATTGAGGTAAATGCGAATTATTTACTCAACTGTAGCACTGAAATCGATACATATTATAATTATCAGTATGTTGGTGAATTATCTATCATTCCTTCATTTTCTATGATTATATGTTTAGTTAATTATAAAACTTTGCGAAGCATTTTACCTGGTTTATTTAAGGTTGAGGAAGATTCAATAGTAATTGGTTGTTAAACTACTTGAAAACATGTTCTTCATTCTTTTCCCAATTTCATATGATTCTCATGTAGTACGACAGATTAGGATTGTTTTGCATATACGTAGGCAGTAATAATCAGGCCTAATACCATTTAGACACTACACTTAAGTCTGATTGAAGAGACTGGTGATTAGCTGCGTAGAAAGAACAGTTATTTTTATATGCTTAGGGAGTATATAACAAAAATAGTGATGGTTCCAGAACAGATCTTTGCGGAGAAAATGTAGTATTGAAGCTCTTCAAATTTCCTCTAATACCATAATGATCAATCTTATGTATATCTATGCGTTGGTAAGTAGGTACCCAGTCGAAGGGCAAAATCAATATTAATAACGTCTATAGGTAAACCTTTAGGATAAACCTAGGAGAGATGGCGCGTTAGGTGAGATGACGTGGGCATGTTTTCTCCGTTGCTACCGCTTCTAGGAGAAATATGGCAACACCCCTCCGTGGCTTTTGAACTACTAAATCTTAGTAGTAGTAGTGCTGCCCGATTCAGCTCGTCGTTTCTGATTTGTTTGTGCTAATATATTTTGATTACTGATGAAAATTTCTGGATAGAAGATCACAAAGGTATTTAACCGCACTTTTGCAGCATTTCTCAGTTTTTTCTTGTTATTAATATCTCATCGCATGTTTCTTACCTCAATCCGTTGAAATCCTCTAAACTGTTTTGTTGAGATTTGATGCGTCTATACTCTCTTCATAGTGTAAGGAGAGTTGACGCAGCCTAACATGAAGAGAGTTGACGCATTCAACATAAATAATTTTATTAACAATTCGAATTTTTACAGCCATGCCAACCGAGTACAAGAGGAAGGGCAGTGTGGCAAGAGGCAAGTGGAATACCGATCAACTCCGTACAGCAATTAACGCAATCGACAGGGAAAATATGAGCATCCGAGAAGCGGGCCGCGTCTATGGCATCCCAGAAGCTACTTTGCGGCGTCGAATGAAGAACAGGGATGTCCATAGCAAAAACCTGGGACCTACATCTACCCTAGGAGATCATAAGCCCCTACACGTTCTCAGGTGCGTAATATGACGTTCGAGTTAGCCAAAAGATTGCTGTTACCGCATAAGTTTAACAGAGAAGCACGTATGGCTGGATATCAATGGTTCTATACCTTTTGGAGAAGGCACCGACATCTTAGTATACGAAGATCTGAAGGAGTTTCTGCTGCCAGAGCTTTAGCATAATGACACGGGAAAACGTAGCCTCATATTTTTCACTCCTCGAACAGACGTTGATTGAAAACGAATTGATGAACGAACCTGGGCGCATCTAAAACATTGATGAGACTGGGCTACAACTCAACAACCGTTCCGAACACGTCTTAGCTACCAAGGCGTCCAAAAACGTCGTATCTGTTACATCTTGTGAGAAGGAGGAAACCATCTCGATCATCACTTCCTTTTATGCCAAAGGTACCTACATACCTCCAACATGTATCTTCAAGGGGAAGAACAAGAAGCCCGAATACGAAGATGGAATGCCGCCTGGGTTCCTCGTAATTATGTCGCAGAAATCGGCATTCGTTAACAGCGATATTTTATTCAATTGGCTGCAAGAACAGTTTATTCCGCGTAAACCTGCAGGAAAGGTTGAAATGCTCGAATATGCAGCTGAGAATGAAGTCATTCTCTTTTGTTTGCCAAGTCATAGAACCCAGTTTTTGCAGCCCTTGGATAGAGGCTTTTTAAAAGCTTTCAAGGCATTTTATTACCATGCTGCCAATATATTTTTACGAACAAATCTCGGAAGACGACTTAACAGGCTCCAATTCGGACTGTTACTTGCCACTGCTTGGGAAAAATCCGCAACGATAAAAAATGCAGTGTCCTCGTTCAAAGCAACAGTCATTGTCCCGTTCGATCCATCGATCATTCCTGATTATGCTTACCTAACAGAGCAAATAGCAAGTCGTCCTGAAGAAGATCATCAGACACATGCAACCGCCTCGGTTGGCGTTGTTGGGGATACGTCAAATTCTCCAGAACCTGGTTGTTCACATTGGCCTGAAACAAACCCCTCACTAAATAAAGCTGCACTCGACATCAGTACTCGGCGCAAGTCAGTTTCACCTCAGCCTATTCGTTTCACTTTTCCTGGAAAAGACCCTACTCCTGGTAAAATGCTCGACCAAATATCTCCTGTGCCCATTTCCAAGGCAGTCGAAACTGTACGGAAACGGAGCAGACAACTTGCTTCTGTTTTAACAGACAATCACAACATCTCAGAAAAAAACAAAAGTTGGCGGTGAAAGAAAAACTAGGCTAGAAAACCAAAACGTGAAGCAAAAGCAAAAGCCATAACAAAATTTGTAAGACAACCTGCAAAGAAGAAGTGCTTTCCAGAATCATCTAGCGACGAAGAGGAGAACTTGAGTGTTGTCCACGATGATTCGTCAAGTTTTAAGATGAATCGGATGTTTGTGTAGGATGTGATGAGAACTACAACCAAACGAAGAAAAGGATGATTGGATCCAATGCACAACATGCATCCGATGGATGCACGAAGACAGCACGAAGTTCGTGGACAACTGTGAATATTGCGGAAAAAAGGCAATGAAGTAGACAGCTTTTGTTTTTGTACCTACAAGAATAATGTTTTTTTCTTAGAATTCATCTTTTGTTACTTTTGTAAATGAATAATTTACGTTGAAATTTTCAATGACAAAAGGGTGTGCTCTCTGTCGCAAGCGCATTGCAATTCGAGCCTCATTGAGTGAATGGAGAACTTAAAATTACAGACGGGTACATGGAAATCATGCAAATTTTTGTTCTTGCAAAGCAGGTGGCCGATGTAAACACATTTAAGCTTTTTCCTCTAACCACGTAGGTTATTGAGAGTCTACTATCCAATTTTCATTTCCCTCGTGAAATATATGAAAAGTTATTTTTTCTTTTCAGTGTCTCATTTGGTCACAGAAAAATCATTAATAAACATTATAGGAGCTGAGAGGTTGCTTTGGCTCTAAAAAGACAATTTCCTTACACTAGCAACTATAGTAAAATATAACAATAACGAAGAAGATCAAATAAAAACGGTTTAAAAAAATACTAAATTGATAAAAATCAATGGTAAACCAGCATTACAAAGCTGTGGTTAGAAAACAATGTGGCAGAAACTAGTTTACATTAGAGGTTCAATACTCAATTACTCAATTTTTGGATCGCAGCTTACCGTTTTGCAGTTGTAAATGTTTCATTAAGGTAACTATTTATAATTTTATTTTATTACATCACTCTTTCTTATCAATATTTTTAACATATCATAATTTACAATTACTTGTATTTTCATATCTTTTTCAAAGCAAAAACTTTTTATCATTTTTGATATTTAAATGTAATTTGAGTTATCTTGTATTCTCAATTTGAATTTATTAACTATGAACTTCGTATTACATTACTTAGTAGTATTCTGTATGAGATTTAACATGTCTTCGATAAGATCTTATTTTTCTGGATTGTACCTGTTATCTTTCTTTTTATAGCCTGATGATGGTAATGTTTTACCGAAACTAGTAGCAAGTTACTTGTCCTTCTTTGTTCGGACAATATTAAAATATTGTGGTTTGGACTTCGTGTTTTATTGAACCTCTTGTGTTTCAAAAACCACATTTGAGATATGGATGAACTCTTAGAGTTGTTAGTTTACATTAGAGCCACAAGAGTGCGTATTGCTTCTCTGCTAATATAATTGATTAATAGGAAATACATTTTTACACATTTTCTTCATTTAAATTCAAGTGCCTCAACAACTATTTCCATTGATACTAGTTTTTAACATGAATTATCCAAATAAATATACACAATTCAATTAAATCGATCATATTTTATGGCGAAGGTCAGCGTCTTTAAGCAATTTCAGCACCCTCAGATTTCAGCGGTGTAGTTTAGCAAATCCTTCGGCCTCAGGTGTTTGACATATTATAACCATGTACAGCTAGCAGTCATTGAGGATATTTATCACATTTAGAATACCATTGCAGTGATGACAGACCAGAAGTTGTTATCTTTGTGTGATTAATTCGCAATCTTCTAATAGTAGCTGCTTCTCTCTTGGTTAAGAAGCCCAGGAATAGTCAGACTATAATTAAGGATTTTGCATTGATGTTCCGCTCTTTATATCTCTTCATATTATGGCGATGGAATAAGTAGCTTCTTTGGCATGGTGATCTGCATTTTCTTTTTCAGTAATCCATATATGAAATGGCAGCCGTGCATGGGACAGCTATGAGAGTAATGTAATGGATGTCAAGTATATTTTCGACGATTGGATGATCAGTTAAGATATTAGGTGAATGGATAGAAAAAATATAATCAGTAGAAATAACGACTTGTTTCAGAGAAAAAATGATTTCTTTAAATGCCATAGAGCCAATGCTTAACGCCATGAATATTATACATTATTCATTATGGTTAAAAAAAGAGAAACTTAGTCAACTATTCCTATGTTGAGAAAAACAAAATTAATTTGAAATACTCATTCAGTGTTCAGAATCTTCTTTCAATTAAATTTTATAAAAGTTTTGGATATTTCTAAGTATTTTCCATTATGTTTTCAAAATATATTTAAGCTATTAGTACCCATTTACCTTCAAACTATGCAAACTGATAACATTTTTTCTTTTAACTTATATATATAGAAACTACCCTGAAAATTCGCTTATTACTCAACTCGATTTTTTTTCCACTTTTCCAACCCACACTCGACTCGAGCAATTTCCTTCATCCCTTTCACTTTCACTGCACCGCTGCGTGAGTCCGAAATAAAAAAAAAGGGTGCACCTTCTTCACCCTTGCCTATTTTTTATTCTGAATATATCGATTTGAAGGTCAATGCCACTATTACTACGATTTTCGTGAGTGTGGATAGAATGAATACGAGGTGATCACTTCTTCAGTGATTGATGACCTGATAAAAAAATGATCTTTCTTAAGTTGCTTGGTCTATGAAAAATGTAGTGGTTGCTGTTTGTTTGGGTTACCAACGCGATATTTTATAACTGTAGGTAGTTCATTTTATGCTGGTTCGAACATTCAAATATAGAACGAGTACTTAGACTCCGTTTCACGTAAGAAGAACCCACGTGAAGTCGCAGTCGTATGCGCGAACTTGTTGTCAAAAAATGCGCCATAATGTAAAATTGACATTCGACTTCAAATCAATAGCGTAAGGTTAACACAAAATTAAAATCTGTAGGCCTTGACTGTGACCAGATTTTTTAGGAGTCATGATTTTGGACCAAGGAAACAAACAACACTCACAGGTAAATTAGCTAAACGTCTTGAAATATTAAAAAAATCAATTTTGGAAAAAAACTGAAAAAACAAACATTATAGTAAATCTTACTAAGAATTGAAAAACAATTCTTAATTTAAGAATATAATGATTGGCGAGAAAATTAATGTCATTGGTGACGGTCATGGTAAAAGCATGGGGCGCTTTGTCCTACATTTATACACTAAATCTGCATTTCTGAATAGAACTAGTGAAGAACTATAACAATTGATATCGGACACCCCACGCTATTACCACAATGACAATTTTTTCGTTAATCATTTTTTTACTATTAAACTTAGAAATATTTTCTAATTTTTAGTTCGATTACCTGCTCAAAGTTTGTTTTTTAGTTTTTTTGAAACTACAATTTATTCTCTTTCAAAAATACGGTCAGCAGAATTACCAAACGATGGATCGCTCCGACAATTGCTACTCAATCAACTTTGTTAGGATGAAAGCGACCTACATACACATATTATGACATACTACCCTGCATTGTATAGTAAATTCAATAGCATTCTTGATGTGCGTCACCGTTTGTGAAGTATATCCGTGCATTGGGCATAGGGTTTGGGTATGTCATATATTTTATTTGCAGTTTTGACATAAATAATAATTGACCGTAAAGTACAGACCTGACGAGAACTGTCAGTGGGATGTAAGACACATTGCTGCTATGAAAGGTACGTCTGCATCCTATTTTGAATGCTGTAATTTCTCCCGATTGATAGGTCGCGCTTGCGCGTAATCTAAACATCAGATAATCAAATTTTATATCAAAGATTAGGGTTAACGTTTGTAATACATTTAAACGGTTCATTATTGTGATATTTTGATTAGGATTAATCAAAGACCTGCCTTTTTTCCATTTCTTCCAACGTAATGTGTTAGGACATTAACAATCGATGACGCACTCCAAAAAGGTTATTATATGAACTCTAACCATATTTTTAGTGCGTTCAATTGAATCAAGAACATATATGGATTTAAAATATTCATTTGATTGGTCTTGAAGACAGAAGTTGAAAAACTAAAGATTCATAAAGAAAATAATACATAGTATAATCGACTCTATTTATGTGAGGAAAAGGACATCCGATGCCCAGATTCCATATTTCCAGAAATGATATATCTGGTAAATTATTAATCCTTTAAATATTCATCAAAAATCAGAAATAAGGATCCGCCCATTGAAGGCTCTCTTTCATAACTTCTGAAAATATTATATACATACATATATAGATACAGTTTTTGTACATCAGCGGAGATCTTAAATAGTCTGATATGTTGTGGATACTTTATTTCATAAATAATTAAAGGAGAGTGTCGAATTTGGTTGATTCGGAATAAAGTAGAAATCAGTTGTTTCGTTCGTCTAAAGAACGTTTTATTTATTTATCGGAGCACTGAGAATCAATTTTCTGGCACACTAGACACTATTTTGTTCAGTTGGACACAATCGATATTTGCATTTGAATATGATAATTTTCAAGTAATTTTTAATCAATTCAATACCTTCGGACAACTCAATTTCCAATAACTTCCAAACATCAAGAATTGATTTGAAACTCCACACAATTTTCAAGGAACGATGACAATAAAATAATTTGATTTAAAATCCTTCTGTCAATATTCTTTTACTATATTTATTTGTGTATAACCACGTAGCTTCTTAGTGGAAAGTTTTATCTACTAGTTTTCACTCAATTTTTAGGAGCTTAAAGCACAACATACAATTTGACAGCAAACAAGAAAAATATAAACATAATCATAAGATTTCTTACAGAGTCTTTGAAAATCAAAGAACAAAAACTGTTCACTAAGAAACAACAACTACTTCCCTGGCTATATGCCACGAAGCACATTGAATTACACTTCAAAGTTAACGGGGATGGTATATCTGCAAGATAGAACCAAGCATTTTAGTTTGCAATTCGAAAGGACAATATCACTTATAGACGCTTTACTAAATTTACAATTGACAATTTATTTGCAGGAAACTGTAAATAAAGTAGATAATAAGCAATGTCAACGTTTCGTCAGTTCCACTATTATTTATCAGATGTATTCAGCTTACACAACGGTGTCCATTAACCACAGTCCACTAACCACTTACACAACTTAGATCAACAAAAACCACTAGATTATTGTATAGATTATGTATGGTAGGCAATTTTAGGTATTAGAACAAGGCTTGAAGTGTCAAAATGTTGTCAAAACGAAAATATAAGTACCTAATTAAATATATAATATGCAATTTAAATTCAATATCTTATTAAGTTTGTCTATTGCATAATAAATTTTATTATAATGATATGATTATTATTAATCTGTATCAATGGAAAAAAATAAAATAAACACACACACTTATGCTAGCTTTAATCAATTCAACCATATTTGCATGTTAGGTATTTTGACTTTTTTCACAATCTTTTTTGCTATTATAATAATATGTGGAGGCATAAAAACGTGCCTTCGTTATTCGCTATCTTCTAAAAAAATACAACCCCTTCATTCGAAGTTGTTGTTTCGCCCTGTAGGCTCTTAACTTTTCTAAGGACCCCACAACCAGTGTCTCTGGGGCTAGCAGCAGTAGTGGAGAACACAGAGAGAGCATCTCACCCCACGCGAATCCACCCCACGGAAGAGTTATATCGATCTCTTAGTCTTGTGCCCAGAGCACCGATAGGGTTACCCCACGCTGATTTATTTCTTTTAGTGCAGTCAAATTTTGCCGAATATTATTGAACAAATAAAAGACGTTTATTAACTTCAATGAATTATAGTGAAACCTGAATCTTTATAATATTGAAAAGATTTGATTGTTGGTTTGTAATGAATAAACTCAAAAACTACTAACCCGATTTAAAGAATTCTTACATTATCAGCGGGTGATATTGAGTTAAATAGAATAGTGTATCCAAAGGTATCATTATTTGATGTGGACCAGATAAAGATTTTTCGCCCTTGAGATTCTAAACAACACTTTCCACACTACTTCTGACGTTCATATGATTGGATTTTCGGCAAGGTGGGACAAAAAATAAAATACGACCATTTTCAATTTAAATACCCACGTGCTTTTGTTTACGGGCCACAATGGAATCTAAACAAAGTTATAGTGAGGAGAAAAATATGTATTGGTCTTGATCCTTACGATTTTACAAGACCAAGATCATACATAATATATACTAGCAAGACCAAGGTCAAAACCGAATGAACAAGAAGAAAACCAAAACCATGACCAAAGCTCAAGACTGAATTTAAAATTACAATATTTTTTTGTCAATCGGCTATATGAGAATATTTGTCTTAAATAATATGCTGTTAATAATTTATAATTTATACCTATTAAAAGACTCGAAAGTTTTCCAAAACGACGTAAGTAGTAATTAACAAATTATTTGAGCAAGACCAAGACTGAGTATGCAAGAGCAATATTGCAAGTATTTGAGCAAGACCAAGACCAAGGCCGATACTACAAGTATTTGGGAAGACAGTATTGGTATTGGTCGTGGTTCTTGCTTTACTAATCACTAACAGATGGAATAAAAGAAGGAGGCTGCATACGGCAGATATCCTGAAATTCCTCCAAGGAATTTGTCATTGACACTTGAATTCAGTAGAAGAAGAAGGCACATACATTTATCTATACCGAATAGACAGATAATGGATTTGATAAAAAACGAAACAATAAAATAAGAAAGTGCAGCAAATATTTTTCATAGTAGCGATAATGGATGTAATAAATGACGTTAAACAATTTTTCCTTTTACAATCCAAGAAATTGGAAAAAATACATTCGTATCCAAAAATTATTCCAAATTAACTGATCTATTACAGTTCTTCTCTTTTACTGGCGTAAGAATGCTCCTGAAGCACCCCACGCGGAAAAAAATACGTTCATAACGTCGTTTTAAAACCGCGTAAAAAAATCAATATGGGAAGGAATGAACATTTAGGGGGTGAGTCAACCCTTTTTTTTATTGATGATCGGACTTTGATAGCAAGACGCGTTTGTTCTATAAATCTCGTGTCGCTTACGGCTTTTCGTGCATGCCTAACAAAATTATCAATAGTGACAACGCCATAGTTTTATTTTTCAAGTGAACTTCCTAGTGTATTGTTTAATTTTAAAATTATTCACGTAATTTATATAAAATAAATTAGAAATATCTATAGTGGTAGATTTTATAAACTTTATTCTAAACTTAACACGTAACTTGTTTTTTCATTTTTTTTTCATTTTTGGGAGCCGCTCTCCACTCCCATATTTATTCCACCCACCCAGCCATTCCTGTACCTTTGAGTAGACGATATAGGTCACCTGGATGCTTGCCATATGCTTCAGGCGGTACATTGGCCTCTCCAAAGATTATCAGTCTCATGGACGTCTATTCTTGAACAATGAGCGGCATAGATTTATGGCGAATGATCACATGAGGCGATCGTCGTTATATTCTTGGCCCCTTGATCCGATATAATTGATCTCATGAAAATCATACGCTCCGAATCGCATGGTCCGAAATAGAGGAGCAGAGTCGAATGAATTGGCGCTTGCCTAGTAAAGAGATTTTTTAATGGAAATTTGCATATATTTGTATATAATTAGTATTTCTCTATGCATTCCGTAATTATTCTGTCAGTTCTCTGTTTCTTTGAATATTAAATTCATGTGCATAGAGTTGAAAAAAATACTTTGACGTGAGTTTTAGTGGTTTTACTGATTTTCAGTGTTTTTAATCGGCGTTTTATTATGGACATGGAGAACTATTATTTTTGGCACGTTATGATGGAGGATTTACGGGAGGCAGAGGAGGAAGTACGAATTGACGAAGATAGGGGCTCCAGATTTTTATATGACCATCGCTTGGAAGCATGCCGTTTGTGGGGGCACTTCTTTTGTAAGTAGTGAAACGCGACTCATTTTCATTCAATGATAATACTAATTGATATACTAAACAGACTTCCTTTTTTATTATTGGTAATATAACATAACATAACAAATATAAAAAGTAATTAATGACAGAAAATTATGACAACCGTGCAAAAAAAGAGGCTAAAAATAACTAAAAAGTAGATCTTTTGTATCAAATAATGATGGCAACAACGCAAGAATTAGTCGATTTCGACCGTACGGGATAGATCCCATCGTACGAGAGAAGCACCGGATCGTATGATTTTCAATAATAGCTACTCTGGAGTCTAATGCCTTACAGTCAGGAAAGATATGGGTTATGTTCTCGGTTTTCATGCCACAAAGTCTGAAGCTAAGCTCCCCGTTATATAGCCTTATTTTTTGCAGGTGATCTTCTACCGGAGCGTGACCCGTTAGATAACCTGTAATAATTCTTAGCTTATTCATACTGATATTGAGTAGTTCTTCAGCACAACACATATGTCACCTTTGAAGGTCTTATCGTGTACCTGCTTTGGAGTGTTGCTCCACTGTAGTCTATGTTGGCTTTGTACCCATTTTTGTATTTGTCCTCGGACCTCCTAACCAAAAACTGGCTCTGATCCAACATATGTCGTTGCTGAACCTCTACTCACGAGTTCATCAGCTTGTTCATTTCCAGAAATATCGATATGTCCCGACACCCACACTAGTCTTACTTTAATGTGGTCTGCCAGTTTATTCAGTTCTTTCTGGCATTCTTTTGCCAGTTTCGAACGATAAGGAAATACAATCATTGCATTCACACTTCCCCTTAAAATAAAATAAAATTATACTAAACCAAATTGCGGACGGAGTTCTTACAAAAATAAACTTTAATCCGCCGTTGAATGGAATTTAATCATGAAACATGAATTGTCTGCCGCTGGGCGGCGTATAGCACGCCACGCTTGCGTAAATTATGAAATTTTCGGCGTATTTTCAGATATGTCATGCAAACTTCCGCCTCAAGACTGAATTCTAATATTAAATTCATAGTTCCGCCGGCGGAAAATTAATTCATTACGAAAGTGCGGTTTTTAGCAACAAAAAGTGTATCAATTTTTTTATTGAAAATAATCATTTTCATCAATACTAGATTCCTAAAAAAAATTTCAATCCAATAAGCGGGGTTTGTTGCGTTTTATGACATGAATAAAATTAGCTTACAATAGTATGTTGCAATTGACTTTTCCTGTTTATTTTATTTTTTATTCTGTTATACTTGGAGAATATTGAAATTTTTGTTAATCTCAAACCATTGCTGTAAACTCTATGTTTGAGAAGCAATAAATGTATTATTATTATTATTATTAATGGACTTTTGGGAGTGATTCAAGTGATTTTTAATTCACAAATGCGCCACCTAATATTAGGGAACAAGTCAACATATCATCATTAACATTATTACAACGAATATCTAAATAAAGCTATGCTTTCTTCACATCTACAGATTGCGAAAAGTATTTTCGGGACATACGATTCACACAAGTACGACAAGGAAAATATGAGAAAAACTACTTGAAAGAGAGAGAAGACTAATTGGCGCAATCAGCATTGGGCGTGTGTTCAGTTCCAGCTACCAATCTGATATGAAAATCAGAGTTGCCAGTTTAGAATGTTTGGTACTTTCTAAGGAATAAATAACTTATTTTGCATTTGACTTTTAACACGGGATAAAGCCGTACTTAGTGGGAGAAAATCGAGATTGGTAGTATTATTGACTTTTGAAAAATAAGTGACATCAACACAAATAAGAATGAAGTAATATAGTTCAAGAAAAAATTTGGACAAATTACACAATCTGCAATAAATAAAATCTATACACTGCTTTCGATTTAACAATTATTTGTATTTAACATTGTTGCCGACAAAAATTGGGAATAAATTTTACAGATAAGTACGTTTATGGCAACAGAGGTTAAAATAGGGGGTCACTGAACACAACCATTTTTGACTGCGCCCAATTATTCTTCTCTCTCTTTCAAGTAGTTTTTCTCATATTTTGTTTGTCGTAGGTATTTGTGCAAATCGTATGTCGCGAATAGACTTTTCGCAATCTGTATATATAATTTGTTGCCCCAATGTTGGTTCGAAATTAAGTGAGAAACCGAAATAGTCTTTTTTGGCTAGATACCTTATTTCCATACGTGTCTGTCATAAATATAGTAGTAAAACTGTGGTGGTACACTTTAGATAAGTAATTCAATTTTTCCATATTTAATATATTTTTTTCAAATTGGCAGGTACAGTAACTTGGACATACTTCACCATATGGAATAATACATATTTATTATCGAAATTAGGAAACCCTTCATTTTTTACTATCAAGGATACTATTAAATATTCGATTAAAAAAAACGGACGTAATTAAATGCACGAAAAAAATTAAACCTTTTATTATACCGACGAAGAAATTACAGGTTTGACAAAAATATTAATTGCGGTATGCAGTCATTTAACTACTTGAAGGGTAATGTTTTAATGGGCGAATAATTTCAAAGAAACGATAAGAAATAGAAAAGTCGTAACAAATTGAATAGTACCTATATTATTATTTATGATTTTATATTTTAAATTACCTAAGTTTTTTATAAGAAATTTAATAATACAGATTCAAACATAAAGTTGGATTTGTAATATTTGGCTATTAATAAATAATATTTAAGTAAAAATAAAAAAACCATTTCATTTTATTGTTACAATAACGATTAATTATTTCTCCTTTAGTTCGATTACCATATGAAGCATGTTTTTTAGTATTTTCAAACTATAATTTATTTTTTACTTTTTAGCTAGATTTACTACAAGGTGTGGTGTGCCAGATCAAAGTTATGTTTTTTTAATGGTACACCCCATATTTTATTACTATAGTGTAAAGCAAGCGGTCCTTGATGAGTGTTTAAAGTGGGTGAAAATCGAGTTTAAAGGTTGCGTTACTTATGGAACACCCTATATTATATTACTATATTGTATTGTTATCGGTTTTTGACAAGTGTACAAAGTTTGAACTAAATCTGTTCGTTTGAAGTGGGTAAAAATCGAGTTAAAGGTAGCGTTCTAAATGGAACACCCTATATTTTTTTACTATATTGTATTGTCATCGGTCCTTGACAAGTATACAAAGTTTGAATTAAACCTGTTCGTTCAAAGTGGGTAAAAATCGAGTTTAAAGGTAGCATTATAAATGGAACACCCTATATTTTATTACTATATTGTATTGTCATCGGTTCTTAACAAGAGTGCAGACAAATTTTTGAATTAATCTGTAGGTTTCAAGTGAGTAAAAATCGAGTTTAATGGTAGCGTTATAAATAATATATTACTTCAATATAAAAAAAAATATAAATAAAATATAAAAAGTAATAAATAGCATAAAAAAAATTTCACCAATATGCAAATTATATTTAAAATTTATCGAGAAGTATAAATGTCACTTTTGACATTTCGTTTATTCCTAAGAAATTTATCTTATTCGAAATTTATTTCAATACGATCGCGCAAAAAATGGACGTTAAGGGTAATACCGGCCTCCAGCATTGCTGTCGACCGGTAAACAACCATTACCGTTCTTAATACTCAATATACTTTTCCGTCGACTGTGTACAAGTTGTCAGAACCAAACATGAGCCCCGGAAAATATGCGAACTAAAATAAGGTCATCGCAAGCAGCCAATCAAGAGCCAATGTTAACGATTGTCCATTAGTAATTGTTAAATATAATCGAAATAATATGACCGAGTGATTTCATCAACATACATCATTTTATTCATTCTGTATCAGTGTTGTCAATGCGAGGATGATTATCCGATTTTTAGACAATTTCACTAATTTGGATCCAATAGTTTTTCGAATATTTTGTAGAAGGGATATATAAAATGGCTATTGTTTTTGGGGATGTTCCATATTGACTGGGGTCGAAGACTTTATCTAGATAACCAATGTGTTCTTTTGGTAATTTTGACAAATTCTGATAACTTGAATAGTAAGTTCGGGTAATTTTCATTTTTGCATCGGTAACACTGGACTATAACCAGTTCATATTTTGTTGCTTTCCATAGAAACTTGACCCTTCTTTTTCATGACATCAATACAGTCCTGTAATTTGAAAATATAGACATTTAGGGCAAACGGTAGTTTTAGTTTGACTTTGTTTACATAATATGGTTTTAAATGAAACTAACTGTTTTTAAATGACTCCACAATATATTTGTAAAAATCTGTAAATTGCAAGTAAATTGACAATTGTTTCGATATAAATATCATCATCAGAATGACAGAAGTTACTTGTAAAAATCTGTAAATTGCAAGTAAATTGACAATTGTTTCGATATAAATATCATCATCAGAATGACAGAAGTTACTTCTGTCATTCTGATGATGATATTTATATCGAAACAATTGTCAATTTACTTGCAATTTACAGATTTTTACAAATATATTGTGGAGTCATTTAAAAACAGTTAGTTTCATTTAAAACCATATGATGAGTAGATTCCACGAAGTGAGGGTTTATACAGTTAACTTGTTTACATAATATTTCTTAACAGTTGACATTTATGGTAGGTATCGATATTTGGTTATCGATTCAAAATATCGAATTGTTACTACAAAAATACAACTACAGCGACATGGATACGCCCACCAGGGCTCACGTTTGCTTCTGCCAACTGTATTAACATATTATGCTATTAACGTTCTCAAAATTAGACAAAATCATACATTAATGACCCCCATTAATGCATGATTTACCTACATTACTCAACGATTTTCTGCAGGCAACCCAACGCACATCTGTGGTGTAAGCAACCAAACACAATGACGTCTCCAAAAAATGAATCCTAGTATAGAATACTTCTAGTTTTTGACTTACCTATCGTTTTATTTTATTATTCTACAAAATTATAATAAATATATTAGTGTTAAGATATCCAAAAAAGAATTTAAGAAAAACGAAAACAGTGACATTTGAACCAGCGACTATCTCTGTGACATTTCAATGTCATTATTTATTTTTGACAGTACTTCAAATAAATATTTTTAGTTTTTAAATAATGAGAAAAAGGAATACAACTATTACAGTCGACGGAAAAGCTTTGTAACTAACACGAGTATTAAAAGGGCAATTAACAATCTCGAACATTAACGTTAAATTAACGTTAAATTATCTCGATTGTTAATGGCCCTCATTAATACACTTGTTGGTTAAATAACTAATAACTTATAACGTTCATGCAAAAAAAAACTCCATCTCTCAATTTGCTACAGCGTTTTGTGATCATGACAAACAAAAACATTCAAATCGACGCCATTTTTAATCCATTTAGACCAACCTATATAAGGCATTTTTTGCATGAACATATAAAAAATATTAGGCTGTTTGTGCTCTTTGTTGTGCCGTTTACATAGAGACAAGTAGCCCTTATCAGGCTCAACAATATTTTCACTTGGCCCTCCTTGGATGCTGTAGTCCTAGGAGTTTATATCTCCAATGAAACGGATATAATGTGTAAGGCTGTTTCCTCCAGTTCCATGCACAACTGAGAGATAGGTTCCTCCCTCATCGCACCTGTTATGCAGAGACAGCCTCTGGAGTTTTTGATAGCTTCAGTTCGGCTTTCTTTGATCTGTTTTTGGCTACCAAACTAAGGCTCCATAGTCCATAGGTGACGGTGGGTCTCACCACAGTTGTGTACAGCCAGTGTACGATCCATTGATTCCTCATATGTCCGTTTGGCAGCCATTAGGATAAATCTCCCTTTATTGGTTTTGTTGAGTAGGTGTGAATTCCAGGAATAGTTTTGCTTCTAGAATTATATGCAGTTACTTGATATCCAGGCTCACACAAAACTGAATGTTGAGAAGGCTTAGCAGTTTTATTCTCTTAATCTTCTTCTTAGGTGTCAGTGAATGTCACTCCAATATACTGGGTGTCTCATTATATTCTGACTGTTTTCAAGAGCTTATATCTTCGAAACGGTTCTAGATAATAAGATGCGGTTTCCACAGTTAGGTTTAAAATTACTGTGAGTTTTGTTGTGACACATTTATATAAATGGCGTACTTCCGGTTTACCCGCTAAAAATGTGGCGTATTTTCAGAATACAGTGGATGTAATTTTTTAAATGGTACACCGGTACACCCTGTATATTCAGCAATTTCTTGAAAGACGCATATTTTTACTTTTTATCGGTACCTTAAAGTTTAAAATCAGTGCACAGAAAGCGAAGTTAGATAACTTTAACTGGGATACTGTAATGATTCAGATATCTTGATAAATAAATCTTAATAAATAATAACCAAGGAGGCGTTAATATGTCACATCACAAAAATATTGCGATCATTGACAGAACGTCACATTGTATTATAACCATTTAGAACAAGATGGTATTTTAAACCAAAATGTTTACTTTCAACAAAACGGGGCTCCACCCCATTATTCCAACATAGCAAGAGAATCTGTTAACCAACAATGGGCTTGTTCAAGAAAAATTTTGTTAGTTAATAATAGAAACTAAAACTCATTTTAAACAGATTCCCAAAATTTTAGATTTTTCCGCGTACGTACGTTGTTACCTGTGACGTCACACTGCATATGTCGAGAGCTGTGTATTGTGTATATTGTATCGTTTTGTGTAAGAAAAAAAAACGCTGGACTGTTGTTGACTGTACCAACTTTTCCGTTATTTTATTGTGAAGGGAGTGAGAAAAAAGTGGTAAATGAATACAATTTTGTCCCGACTGTCCTAACACATCCAAGAATGCACCAGAAAAATATATATACATTAAAACAGTGAGTAGTGGAACAGTTAAATTAAAACTTTGAGTAGTACCCAGATTGTTTGACTGTCTAAAAAATAGAGTAACAATGTATAGTTCAAAGCCACGGTCACAGTTTTTACAAGTTAGGGTCAGAAAATAGAGCCTCTGATGATGATAAAGTAGAGGAAGAAAATCAAATGGATATCACACGAATGGAACCTATATCTCGGGAAATAGGGGTTCAGGCTTGCATTAAGGCTTATGTACGTTCCAAAGCGATTCAATGCGGGGGCGAGGGGTTTTATATATGGAAAATGGCTGAAAAGAGAAAATGCACTAGCAATGAGATCGTTCCAAAGAAATCGTGAATGGAAAAAGACTGAAAACTTATGAACGAAGAGTTTTCAATATCCACTTGCGGTCCTTATTCTACATTTAGCTCGTCAGAATTAAGTATGTCAGATCCGAATAGCTCATTTTATCTAGACACTAATAGGTCAGACAAAATAGAATATTTTATTTGATAGAAAAAAAATCCAAAGCTTTATTTGGGAGTACCGCGTCATTCATTATTTGTTGTGAGATTGTTAACTAAAAAAATATGAGCTGAAAAGGCTTGATATCTGTTTAACATTAAAAAAGATCGAATTGAATTTACCTCATAGGATATTAGGAGACGATTTTGGTGTGGCACTTTCCAGAGTATGTAGCATTATACAATAAACTATACACCGTTATTAGCCAGTTACTTTACCCATTTGTGCAAGTTAAGAAAATACTTTCTACTCCCTCCAGACGCAGATGAAAATGTACAATGTATTATAGATTGTTTTGAAATTTCGATTCAGAAACCAAGTGTGAATTCTTTGTTTCTATTAATGTACTCCCTCACCATAAAGATATCGACTTCAGGTGAATGTGCAGAATCTGCTTCAATAAATCCAGTATCTACTGAGTACATCTTTAATAGCAAAAATCACTAGCACTTTTAAAATTTAAAGATATTGCAGCTGTACTACTACTACTACTACAGAATGTGCAGGCGAGCCTTGACCTAGCCAAACTAAAGTCACGGTTCCGGCACTGAGGCCACTGGCGGGCCCATTGTGCCATTCCTGCTACCTAGTCATCCATGAAGCCGAGCCCTTCAATAAAGACCACAACCTTTTTCAGTGGATGCCTGCTTGTGTCCCCAGGAGCCATGACAGTGACTCCGAAGATTCGCCTGCGTAATACAGCCCAGTGTGGACACTCTAAGAGAACATGAACTGACATTTCATCAGTCATGCCGCAACCCCTACATAGGGAACTTTCCTCTACTCCTAGATTGTAGAGGTGCTTCCTCATACAGCAGTGCCCTGTTAGGAGTCCTGCTATCTTCCTCAACCTACTCCTTGGTAGTTCAATAGCTGCCCCAGCGTGTCCATAAGTCCATCCCTTCAGTAGGAGTTTGGATTGTCTAGGACCCTGCAGGGCATTCCAATGAGCGAGGTGCTGGTTCCTCAGCCACTTCCTCGTCTCCTTGCGTATCGTTTGTTTTGGTAGGCCGAGGGTCGGGCCCGGGCCGCAGAAATGAGCTGCCGCCCCTTCCGCAGCCAGTGCATCCGCCATTTCGTTGCCTTCAAAACCAGAGTGGGCTGGAATCCATTCTAGCCGCACTGCGTTCTGACTTACAAGATCAGCAAGTCGTTCTCGACATTCGTCAGCAAGTCCCGAGTTGATGGTATATCCACTCAGGGCTTTAATTGCTGCCTGACTGTCGGTGTATATGGTTATGCGTCGATCCACATAACCTCTGTCTAGGTTTATCTGCGCACATTCCAAGATAGCGTATATCTCGGCCTGATATGCAGATACACCATCACCCAATGGTATACAGATTTGTGTCCTTGGGTTCCTAGAGTAAATTCCAGCCCCTGCTCTGTCACCAGAGCATGAGCCATCTGTGAACCAGACAGTCCCATGAGGCTGTGTATTCGTCTCTTTTTCCCAGGATTCTCTGTCCCGGATCATAGCCCTGTATGGGGTTGCGAAGTAGTACTTGCGCAAGCATTCGTCAGGCGCTCGAGCCAGAACTGGAATATCTTCCAGGAGCCGGAGCCTCTTGACGTGTCTGCACTCTTCCCCTCTTCGCACGTATCCCAGACGCTTCATGCACAGGAAAGCACTCCCCGCCTCAGCCTCGATCACATAGTGAAGAGGCCGAAGACCAGGGATCACTTCCATTGCAGCTGTAACCAACTTTCTTATGTGAAACACAGCGGTGTACAGAGCACAATATGCAATGTGACGTCACAGTCGGTTCTGTCGCTTTTTAAGGGAGTCCATTTTCAACCTATAATATCTAAGTAGTGGGGAAAGTTCAAGAGCTGAAAATTTCACTAGTTATTTTGATGATTCAGTTCTACAAAATAACCTAAGAAAAACCGAGAAAATATTTCATTGATAACAAGCCCATTTGGAAATAATTGTATTGGTAAGACTGGTCCAATAGAATGGCCTCCAAATTCTACAGACCTGACTGTTCCAGATTTTTTTGTATGGGGATTTGTGAAAGATAGAGTCTACAACCCGATGCCTGCTACTATTGAGGAATTAAAAAATAACATACGGTAGGTAATGGAAAATATTCCTCTTGAAATGCTGACAGTAGCATTTGACAACTTGGTTCGATTCCACAAGTATAGACCAAGAAGGAAGACACATCGAACATTTGTTTTAGAGTGCCCTAAAACATGTTTCTATTTGTTTTTTACAGATCACTTTAGTTAATAAAGTTACAACTTTATATCTTACGGCCAGTTTTTCAATTGAATATAAAGTCTTTATCAAAATTTAATTGGTGATTAATGCAAAGGAACGGTTTTTCAATGTTTTATTAGATTAAAAGTATCAATTAAACTTCTTGTTAGCTAACGTAAAGACGTGGTGTATTTTAAGAAATTAATACCTACTTAATTTTTCCGTCGGCTGTTCGTGGCACCGTTCGCCGTTCGTAGAAGCCAATTAAAACGATTTTTAGTTGTCACGTGTGTTACATCATAAGGGAAATGTAATTTATTGACATTATAATTTTGAATTTCTGGTTATTTTATTCGTGAATTGTTGCAAAAAAGTCTTTTATTTCGTTTATATTGTGTTTTTGGTAAAAATATGCGTCTTTCAATAAATTGCTAAATATACAGGGTGTCCCATTCAAAAAAAAAACATCTACTGTATTCTGAAAATACGCCACTTTTCTAGCGTGTAAACCGGAAATAGGCCATTTATATAAATGTGTCACAACAAAACTTACGGTAATTTTAAACCTCACTGTGGAAACCGCTTCTTATTATCCAGAACCGTTTCGAAGATATAAGCTTTTAAAAACAGTCAGAATATAAATAATGAGACACCCTGTACATACAAGCATTCCTATTCGATTTTGAGTTACAGAATAGGGATTATTATAGATATTTTTTGAAATAGGACATAATGAGCTTTTCTGTGATTTACTCGTCCAAGGTAGCCATTGAAAAAATTGAAGATTGCGGCGGTAAGAAATACAACGTGCCCTCTAAAAACTGATCACAATCTCATTAATCGTACTATAATATCATAGCTATCCAACCATCCGTTTTAAAGATAACAACTCTGTGCAATACTTTTTCGCAATTCGCAACTCAGTTATATTCATAGTAGATTCTAAAGAGAACGTAACTGGTAATAAAAACTAACAAACTCATTACATTGTCAACGTGCCGGCAAAGACCATGTTTTCTTTCCTGTGCTTATTGCTTTTTAAAACAATAACAGATCGCCTTCCAAAGTTTTTTAAGAATGAAATGTTTTGTCTTTTTGTTTTATTATATTATTGATATCGAATTTTTTGCTATTATATTTCATTTCGACTAGAAATTTATCTACTTCACTACTTTCCTGTATTATATTACAGAATTTGATATAAGATTAACTCGATTATTTATTTCGAAGCCAAAAGATATCTTATTTTTCGTTTAATCAAATTATTATAGAATTTCTCAAGTTAATTGAATTTAAACGGAATAAAATATTACAGTCTATATACGCATACCGATTAAACAAAAAGGGCACCATATGCAGTCAATAGACCCACTGTGACTTTAAATAGCAGTATATTCTGAATAATTTTAAAATATAATGAAAATCGATAAGACGAAGTTGTATTAACTTCCAGTGAAAAATACAATAGAGATTGGCGACGGAGGGAAAGGAACAACGAAGAAGGGAGTTGGAAAGGGTACTTTGATTAAAATTCCTTCTTGCAAGCCTTTAAGAATTGAAAATGTTCATATTGAAAAGATGTATTTATTTATATTAAGGAAACTGCCGCTATATTATTCAGTATATATTGGAAATGTTCGAGAAGTATCTAGACTAGAGGAAGAAAATTGAATAAATATATATTTTTAATTCCCCTTTTCTTCTCAAAACAAGGAACAATATGTTAAGCCCTTTTATTAAGACACAATTTTGTAATTGAATGGTTTTTGTTGTGAGTTGGTGATTTTTATTTCCACAGGATGGAAAAAAAGACACAACATATCCAAAATCCTTCAGTCCAATTAGCTTACATCGTTTGTGCTTAAAACGATGGATTTAAAATTCAATTGTTGAATTATTGATGGTCTTTCACTACTTTATTTTCAATATTCTGTGTTTTTTTGGTTTTATTTATTAATATTATACACCCCTGACAAGAATAGACCATTTTAACG
>CAJUYI010000386.1:144656-167610 GCA_910591695.1 Galerucella pusilla
TTCAGATTTTTAACATAACTGTATCCGCCATTACTTTTAATCAAAACCTGTCGCGCCACACCCTGTATATTATTATGTTTTAAGTGACCTATATTGGTAGTAACTGGTATCACGTTTTTTATTTTTGTTGTACATACAGGGGTGTTTCTAAATTCATGCGATAAAATTCAGGTGGTGATTGTTCGTATGAAACTAAGATGGGTCTTTCCTATAACAAAATTTCTTCAGCCTACCCCTTTCCGAGATATTACCCTTAAAAAGTGGTAACTAAAATTGAGTTTTTTTTTCCTAAATTTCAGTATTGCAAAGACCCATCTTAATTTCATACGAGCAATCACCTCCTGAATTTTGTCGCATGAATTTAGAAACACCCTGTATATGCACCAATTTATGTTCTTACGCAAGAATAATCCCAAATACTTCAAACTATCCATCTCAGATATAATTTATTATATCGTTTATTTATTATATTGTTTTTAAACAACTGAATCATTTCTCATAACACACAATACATTAAAATGCAATTTTTATGGAAAATTCCTTTCTCCCTTTCACAAGGGGATTTGGTGGAGCCCAATAATTGATGTTGTGTCCATTAAAGAGTCGGTTTCCCGTAAATTGCGCTTCGTCGGTCGAGATAATATTGGTCGCGTTCTCTGAACAAGAAACATACTAGAAGAGTAAACAAACGTATGCATCTCTGGTATGGTGGCCAAAGATCAGACAATCCTCTGCTATTCTAAAACTAAGCAAGGTCCAAAGACTTGCATGCATTGGCATTACAGGGGCAATGAGGACCACTCCTACAGCGGCACTGGAGACAATGCTAGACCTTCCTCCGCTACATTGTGTCATAATGTGCGAATCAAGGGCAGCACTAACCCGACTGGAAAAAGCATCAGACCATGACGTGGCACATGGGAGAGTACACAGAGATAAGGCATGTGAATGATGACATTTTCAAAATGCCAACAGACCACATGACCACCAAATATATCTTTCGCAAGAACTTCGAGATTGTCATCAAAGATCGAAAGGAGCTTGAGGAAGAGAACTCACCACCACTTAGTAGAGCGAATGAACTGATCTGGTATACAGACGGATCAAAAAATGAACTCGGCACCGGAGCGGGCATATACAGCAAGACGAGCAAATATGAAGGGATCGTCTCGATTGGCAAATACGCTTCTGTATTTCAAGCAGAGGTCTATGCAATACTTGAATGTGCAATGGCTAATAATATGAGAGCCTACAACAACAGGCAGATCAGGATCTACAGTGACAGTCAAGCCGCCCTTAAAGCACTTCAGAGCTATAGGGTGACATCTCGGCTAGTATGGGAATGCGGCGAAGAACTGCGAAGAAGACTAGCGACTCGGAACAGTGTAACACTGGAGTGGGTCCCAGGTCATAAAGGAATTGCAGGCAATGAAAAAGCTGACGAACTCGCAAGAGTAGGATCGTCAACTCTGAGGAACGGACCCGAACCTGCTGTGGGCATCCCCAGATGCTTAACGAGGTCATGGTTAAAAGGGTGGTTGAAAGAACAACACAATAAATACTGGAAGAACACGACCAGGCAAATACATGGGAAGAAATACATAAGAGAACCATCAGAAAAAGTGGCGAAAGAACTGCTCTCAATGAGCAGGAACAAACTACGCACCATAACGGGGCTACTTACGGGACATTTTCCCACAAAGGAGCACCTAAACAAAATAGGGCTGTACAACGGAGACCTTACATGCAGAAGATGCAAAAAGGATACCGAAACAGCTCTGCATATACTATGCAACTGTGAGTCGCTGGACCACAGAAGGCAGAAACTGTATGGTAGACCCCAAATGACTCCAGAAGACTTCTACAACCAACCAGCAAAGAACCTGTATGAGCTAATACAGGGAACGGAATGGCTGAATAGGTTGTAGTCAGAACACTAGGAGTATCCACAATAAGCCCAGGAGGCTGAGGTGGTACCGGCGAAGGGACGGCTCCAGGAAAAAAAACGTACTAGCTGATGCCAACATACGCAATGTCAGAGTTTATTTATTTATTTCGCTGGAATCCACAGATGTTGCCATGTCATATTATTTAATTGTAAAATTACTCAATCCAACATTTTTTTGGAGTTCCTTAATATATTTTCTTTAGTGGTTATTATATACTTAAGATAGATGTATGAAAAACGATTTATTCACAATAGAGGATAGACAAACTAAGTGTATGTTTATAAACAGAATGTTAATTTGAAGGTTTCTGTAATTCTGTATTTTTCAGTAAATATGACAAAACCGCTTATATTGAATGTGTGTACATTTTTTGACAGCGGCTTGTTTTGAATTTTACTAAATATGTTATAGCTGCTGTATTCAACTGTGGTAGATATTGTGAAGAAATTTTAATGCAGATCAATTAATTTGTTAAATAAAGATCATTCCAGTCGAGTTAGCCCAGAAACTTTCAAAACATAACTGTTAGAGCAGTAGGTATGCGAGATTTTTGCTGACCCTGGTATAGTTATTTTCCTAACTAGTGCGGAAAGTGATACTTTCCCGCACGCGACTGCAGTTGTCTGCAGCGTCAAGGGCGGAAAAACACTTCACGCGAGAGTTAGGAACATTATTTTTTCTACGACCGTATATGCGGAAAATATTTCAACCTATTTATCAAAAATTATTTCACTTCAACATACATATACAAAGCTTTAACTAAAAACTACTAATTATTATAAATATTAATATTAAAAGCACAATATGTTGCGTTCTGTAAATTACTTGAAATTGCTAGTCCAGTGTAGTTATTTGGTGTTAACTGGTGAGTGGATGACGTCGATGGGGCATCGGTTGCAGGTCGCATAAAGATGACGATCACGGTGACGGCAACGGTTTTAAGTCATTTGTAGATGAAAACATTTTATTTGATATATTTCGTAAATATTTATTCACCTGTTGTAATAATAGTTATAATTTCCGATGTGGAAAACTATCTAATAAGGTCAAAATTTGCATAATTTTACTTTCCGAAACTAAAATATGTGCGGGAAAATGGGTTGAAACGCACGGTCGTAGAAAAAATAATAATCAGTTGCCTCCATCGGTTTGTAGGCTGTGCTAATTGCTTAATAACAGTTTATAGCCAAAACACCCAAAGGTAGTCCTATATTTTCCGACATATTTTCGAACGTTACTCGAAATCTATTGAGTTGATCTTTCATATGTATAGAAACAAAGTTATAGAGCGTGAAATTTGTTAAAAAAATAGATGATATACTATGAGAGGAATAAAAAAAGTGATATTTACAGGTAAGCAACAAGTTCTACAGTTCTGAAATGACCAGTGTCGCATAAACAATACTATAATTCAATATTGACGGCAATTAGAATAATTATTTATTCTAACGCTTTATGAGCTTTCACCGTTAAACTAAGAAGCAGCAACTACTTCCCGGGCTATAGGCATCGACGGCTATTGAATTACACTTCAAAGTCAAACGGAGGTTGGTATATCTACAAGATATTTAACACACACCATTCTGGTTTGCAAGAATTTACAAGAAAGGACAATATAACTTGTAGACCGGTTTCGGCGTATTTGTGCCTCATCAGTACAAGGTATATGTTCTCCGTCCGAGGGTTCTAAGAGCTTAATCCCGGACTGAAGAAGACACTAAAATCACAATCAATACATGTCTTCCAGTAGTGTAAAAGTCGTGACAATAGCGACATCTTCATCCCCAAATGCAAACCAAAATTCGAAAAATCTGACAACAAGCCACGTGGGCTTGAAACAATAAATTATTACTACAGTTTTCTGTAATAATACTTTAATAAATGAATCTAGAATGAATATTTTTATTAAATTTAAATGATCACTCAGCAAAGCACTATTATATGAATTTGTGATCAGTGTTGAGTGTATTGCTATCTTTGTTTTTGAGATTCGATTTAGATGTTTAGCTTCAAACAAAGTTAGTTGTCAGTGCAGTGAAGCTTTCGCCTGCAATTGTAGTTGGAGCTTTGAGATTCAATATTGATGAATAATACAGTTTCAGTGCCTTGTTTATTTTCATCAGGTTTTCTAACTTCATAAATTTATATTAAATGAACAAACCACATCAAAAATGTGATAAAAAACGATGGTCTAAAATTTTTACTGGGCATTGCAAAAACCAGTTATAAGAAAAGCAAATAATAAGAAAACTCGCAGATGTTAATATTAATTTGTCGGTATTTAGAAAGCAGTCCTACACATGTCAGCTGATTCGTAAAAAAAGAATGAAAAAACTCTTTCTCCTCGCTTTAACACAATAATCGTCAAAACGCTTCGATTTTATAAATTATATACCTGTGCTACAGAACGTGTGTGTGCAACCAGTGACCTATTTCGCTTCATTTTTTTATAATAAAAAGGGGAAAAAGAGGTAAAAACGGCAAAAGCTAACAGCGTGCCTATAACCCCCTCAAGTTACAAGTCATATTAGACCAGTCGATGAATCATTTTAAGATGCAAAAAAGTGTGAAAACCCTAATTCACATTGACAGGCGTTTTCTTCATTAAAAATTATCCGTTTTTTATTCAAATCCGTTGGAAAACCATTTGGTTTTTTTGCAAATCCTGTCATACAAACTAAACCTAATCAACTTCATACAAATAGATTTATTCGATTAAGTGGTGAGTCTTGCGCAGTTTAAGATTTGTGTGCTTTTGGTTGTACTTTTCATATGAAGAGATTAGTTGTCCTTATCAGACCGAGATATACACCAATGTTATGCATTTGTACCAAATAATGGTTTAAGATCAGTTAATCAAGGTAACTGCCATCTTATTGCCTGCTATACTTTATGTCCCGGAACTCATTTTAGCGTTACCTCATTTTGGTCTACCAGGGTTAATAGTTTCCGTAAAGAGTCCCAGACCAGGCTTGATCTGATCTGTGGCTTTCTCAATAAGGGTATAGCACCATGGATACCAGTTTCTGTTCCTCTGTTCTTCTGTTTCCGTTAGGGTTCCAAACCAGCGTTCCATTCTGACTACAGGCTTCCAAAACTTTTTAATTTTGCTGGGTGATATTGTATGGTTGGCTTATATCGATCTTGGCCAGTATGTTATCACTTCTCATTTCCAGAAGTGAGTTTGTGATTACTTCTGCTATTCTGGAAAGACTGGGGGAACTGGTTTCTTCGTGCCAAAATCCGATAGAGTCATGACAAACCCCAATTATGCCTAACTCTCTTCCCCATCTGCACAACCAGGAGATGTCCACTAGGAGGAGTAGCATTCTCGTTAATGTGGATTCTTACAATTGACGAACTCCTGTGTGGGTTGAGTGACCTCGGAATATGGGATAGGAAAATAGTAGCCTGGCAGGAATAAATTGGGGTTTTAACCCAAGGGCTGGATGTACACAGCCAAAGTGAGACCAATCATTGCAATGACTCCATAGTGCGTGGAGTGGTAGGACTAGACTATTGACGACGAAAGACTAACTATTATAGGTATTACGAGTTCAATGAACGTCCAACGACGGTCATGGAAATGGTTCTTAACCACCATCGTGGTGTGAGGTGCTGCAGAAAGAACAAGATAAAGACTAAGTGGAGAGGGAATAATTAAAAAAAAACATTTCCTCGCGTTCTAGAAATCAGACATGCCCCAGGATTGAATTCAATAACCAGAAGAAATAGGATCCCAACACCATTACCAGACTTGAAAAGAAAGTCATTCAGTGGTATACATGGAACCAAACACTCTGAAAGTTTGGGAAAAATTACAAGTATGGAAAATTCATGCCACAGGGAAGTGTTCTCAGTTCGATATTGATAAAGGATATAGAAGACAAAGGATTATCATTATGTCGGATATTCAAGCACTGAGTTCTTGCGAGTTGTGAAGTGATACGGAATGGCCTAAAAAATCAAACAATTAACTAGGCGAGAATAACATCGTCACCTTATTGTCGGCTCCAGAAGTATAGAAGTTAATGGAATAGTAAATGACCTAGCATAGATGCTAAATAATTCTTTGGAGGGCTAGAGCCCTTCTATGGTATAAGCTTCAATGTAATATTCTAAGAAATGGACAGCGCAGAAAGAGAATATCTGATCATTGGATATATCTAGTAGGGCTAAGACAACAAAAGATACTCATATATGGAACGTTGACAGACATAAATTTTTAAATTAAATTTTATTCATCCAATCGTTGTAGGTACTTAAGCAATTTGGAGCAATGGAATTCAATGGAAAATATCGGTTTGAGAAGATAATTGATAAAATCATCAAATTGATTCCAATATACGGTAGGTATAGAGCTATTTCCGGTTGGTTATCAATTATCAACAGTAAGTACACAAGTGGTGGTAACTTTTTGATAATTTTAACTAGATGCACGAATCTTTGTTGCTATGGAAATCAGGAGTGGACGAAGTCCACGAGTGGGATTTCCTAATAGCAATAAAGACGAGTGCTAATCTAGTTAAAATTATTACCACGAATGTAATTCGGCGTGATTATCTTTTAAACTATTTAGCAAAATGCAAATATGTAAGTATCTTTATTAAACAGGTTAACTGACAGCAAATTTTGAACGTCAAATAGAAATGACACTGACAAATATCCGCTACCCAATGGCTTACGCATTCATTCAAACGAAGATCCAATCAAACAGCGTGAAAAAATTACTGCTCTAATTTGCTACTAGCAAATTATCAAAGGTAATACCACGAGTGCTTCAAATTTTATCGATAATTTTTTCTTTTCCACGAAAACTTGTTTATTTGGCAAAAATATGAAAACAAACCGATTGATAAAATCACGAGTCCGTTAGGACAAGGGATTTTATCTAAATTCGGTTTGTTTGAATGTTTTTGCCTCAAATAAACAAGTTTGAGTGATGAAAATAAAAAATTATGTGATAAAATTTGAAGAGCGAGTTGTATTTGTGAAGATTATTTTTTTCAACAATTTAAAATTTTGTATTACCTGTATGTTCAATATTCTCTTGGGTGATGGCACTCAATCGGTTTGTGTTCATTTTTCAATAAACTTCGAAGCACTTTTAGTTGTCAATAATGACAAATTCAAAGTAAAATTTTGACGTTTCGATGTAAACAAGGTTTTATCGATGAGGAAGCAGAATTATTAGTATAATACCGAATGATTGGCTAGAATAATGTATTGCTATTGGTTAAAACCACCAAAATGTCAGATTTTGACAAGTGAAAAAAATAATCAGTGTAATTTTGATGCTATTGGTCGATTTGAATTTTTTTCTCATCACGATTGGCTGACAGGATAGTTTACAAAATAATCAAGATTATTATTTTTACTAATTTTTGTTATTTATTTTCAATTGTTTTCCACCCACTAACTATGAAATTTAAAAAAAAACATTCTTTGAATTATGTGCTTTTTTAATGGATTTTAATTCTTTCATTGCTTAACATCCCTTCATAAATAATGTAATAAAAAAATATTGTATAAAAATGTATGAATACAACACAACTCAACTTTTAGATAACTATAGAGATCGGCCTAAAAGTTTGTAGAAGTCATATGACGCTTCTGACACACGATTCCACTTTTGAAATTCTTTTTTAAACGAAAGGGAATGGTGAATCGCCGAATCAAGAGTTCTGTTTTGCAAGAAACCCTACGCTATCTGCTCAACCACACACGGTCGACAGCTTTTGATAGATTACAAAAGGCGCGCGCGTAGCAACACACTTTTTTATACGTGATTATAATGAAAGAGGTATTAACGCTGGTACTCTAATAAATTCCATGTCCCTCATTACCCTAGTCCAACTATTATGATGGTGAGCAATATATTTGTATCTTGTTAAACTTTAAAAATTGATTTTCTTTTCTATTATTTTTTGGTCAATGAAGAAGAAAATATTTGGACATATAAGTTTTAGATCTGGTATAAAAGTAACATAAAATTTAAATATTAAACACAATTTAAACAAAACCAAATTATTTGTTTATATAGGTACAGTAGCAGTACTTAAGTTGGAACCATATGGAAAACTTTTTGAAAAAAAATTATTTTTGATAAACAGCTCAGCATGGTTCAAAACTTAAGATGCCACCATCAGATATCAATGTTTTTGAGATCTATACGAGGTTTGTCAAAAAATAGAAATTTTACTCAAGAGTTATTTTTTACAATACAGAATGTTATGAAGTAATGTTATTTTTATTATTTTGAATTAAAAGTTATATTCGAATATGTAATTACAACCATTTAGCATGAAAATTCAGATTTAGTGAACGCAAAAAAATTACGGGTGCGAGAATAAAATTCAGGTGCCTCGTTTCGCTTACTACAATTTTTCAATAGAAATGGCTAGAATTTCCCGTAAAAATAGCTTTTGGAATGACAATTAATAATTAATAAATATCATCTGTAAGTTCCTTGTGGCATTACTTATTATTTTTTCTCTTATTTTTTGGGAAAACTCACAAATTCTGCTTGAAGCTCTTTTAAACATTCCCGAGGAATCAATAAAAAATTATTTTTATTCAAATCGCAGCTCAAGATTCTAATGAATACCTACTTATATGTAAATGTTTATTACTTAACATATAAATACTGTACATGTGTACATGCCTTCGTCTTCGTAGAAACCTTTCTCCCCAATCCAGGCAGCCAGCCGTATCTACTCTTTATTGTTCATCTTTTGGAATGATGGCTATTTATTTTTGTTGTGTACCGTGTCTAAGATTTCTATTATTATTGGACTCCGCCCTTACGTTGGCTACACTGCCCTTTTTGCTTAAAATTTCTAAATTTTTACTTTCTACGACGTAAATCTGTGTGGTAGCTTGTTGAAATTCTTCATAATTTATGAATAAAAAAATATCCTCACGATTGTAGTCGTCTATTATTTTTGCAACACAATTTTTCAAGTTAGAATAATGTCAATATCATATAAATCTTGTTTTGTATCATACTGCATGAGCACGTCAAACGAAAATGGCTTGAGGCTGCTGGAAGAAAATATAAACAGACTTAGCTAGTTACTATTGCTGTGAAGATCATTTATATTTGTGTGTATTTGCCTGTTATTTTATTAATTCAAACTTAGAAATAAAAATAAAATGACTGTAGAAAACTAATAATGGTAAAGGTCAAATTTATAAAATAATCTAATAGCCGTAAAAACAATATAGATCGGAAGTAAATTTAATCAATTCATTGAATACAACATAAGCATAACCTATACTTCTTCACTATTTTAAAAAAGAAGACGAATTGTGGTCCTATGTCAACCCTTAATTAATATAATATAATATAATAATATAATAACGTTTATTCATGAATTTAACAAAATACAGTGATAAAATACAAATAAAATTGAATAAACATCTAGGCATCCACAGAAGTATTGTTATACATACTTGTATGTGGTGAATATGTGTATGTGTGATTTTTGGGGTGACATTCACTGAGACCTAAAAGATCTATTGTGCCCCCTTACTTCTACTCAGTTTCTGAGGAGAGTCTCAGAAACTAGTAGTTCCTTTAGTTCTATTTCCCGGAGGAATTTTAGGATGTCTGCAGGCTTCAACTTAGGCAAACGTTCCTTTTCTATACAGCAATCTCCTAGGTGCTGTGCTCTAGGATTCTGAAGTGCTGTGCAGTTGGAAAGTATGTGGATGGAGGTTTCTTCTTCCATTCCAAAAAAATCTGAATTCTTCTTCCTCCACTATTTTTAGCTTTTTCAGGTGCCCATTCAGGCGACAATGTCCCGTTAGGATCCCTGTTAAAACTCTTAGCGCAGTTTTACTTTGACTCATGCATTCTTTTGATCTCAACAGGTTGTAGTTGTTGTAATTACAACATTAATAATAATTTGAAAGGGTTGCTATTTGATTCTATAAGTAATATAAAAACGACTACTTCTTGATATTACAGCAGCACAAGTCTCCAACTCCATCAATCAGGAAGTATGTGTACGAGATTTGAATAAATGTAACTTTTAACTTTATATACGTAATCAAAGTATGTTAATGTTATGAAATAATTTATTTATATATGTCTGTCAATAATTGTCAATAAAAGTTATATACTAAAAATTTGAATCTGGCGAGTATTAAATATTATTAAACAACAGTAGTCACCCAGAAGAGTCTTTGATTGTATAAGCCCTACTAAATCTTTCCCATGGTCAGATCTTCTCTTTTTCTCGGTTTTACTTATTTCTTCCAATATTACATTGGGGCTGATTCCGCAAAAGGGTTCGGGCCCCCAGAAAGGTATTTCAGTCCCCCTCTTTGCTAGTTCATTAGCTATTTCATTTCCTTCTATTCCAGTGTGTCCTGGAATCCATAGTAAGGTGACTATGTTGTTCTCGCCTAGTTCATTGAGTTTGTCTAGGCATTTCCACACCATTTTGGAACTGATTACACAAGAGCTCAGTGCCTTAATGGCTGCTTGACTATCCGACATTATGATAATCCTTTGTCTTCTGTATCCTTTATCAATATTGAACTGGGCGCACTTTCTTATGGCGTGGATTTCCGCTTGAAAGATACTTGGGGTTTTTCCCATTTTTCAGAGTGTTTGGTTCCTGGCCCGAACACTCCTATCCCAGTTCCTTCTATTGCTTTTGAGCCGTCTGTGTACCATTGAATGGCATTCTTTCCAAGTCTGGTAATGGTATTTGGATCCCATTCCTTCTTGTTGCTCATTTCCGTAACGAATTTCTTTGAAAAGTTATACTTTTTCATCATACCGTCTTGTGGCATGTCCCAGGCTGTCTGATATCTAAGAAGTGAGGAGGTGTTTTTTTTAATGATTCCCTCTCTACTTAGTCTGTACCTTGTTCTTTCTGCAACACTTTCCGCCACCATATGTAAAGGGGTGAGGTTTAGAATCACTTCCATGGCTGCCGTTGGGCATGTTCTCATTGCTCCTGTAATGCATATACAGGCTAGTCTTTGAATTTTGGAGAGGTTTTCTCTCGTCGTCAATAGGCTAGTTCTACTACTCCACGCAATGGCTCCATAAGTGATGATTGGTCTCACTATGGCAGTGTACATCCAGCTTAGGATTTTTGGGTTACAGCCCCAGTTTCTTCCTGCCAGATTTCTGCACACCATTATAACCATTTTTGCCTTGTATGTAATCTCCTTTTCGTGTTTGTTCCACAGGAGTTTACTGTCTAGAGTTAAACCTAGATACTTGACTTCTTGTCTCCATTCAATAATAATGTGGTGAATATAGGCTGGTGTGTCAAAATTAAAAAAGAAACAAAAAATGCAGTTAAAAAACAATATAAATCCATTTTTACATGATTGTATTTCAGACATACATTTCGTATATGAGTTTACTATTTTCTGTTTTTGGTTCAGCATTCTATCATTTTGTGTATTTTTGTTTTGCCTGTTTCTTTAACAAAATAAATGTTACTAATTGGGTTTTGAAGCGTTTAAAAGAAGTTTCATCGATAATTCTCTGTGGTAGTTGCCCGAATAATTTAGGTGCTAAATAGGAGTAACCTTTTTGACCTATTGTTTTTAGAGCTGTTGGTATACAGTATTGATTATTCGATCTTGTCGCGTATCTATGATTGTGAGTGGTAAGTTTGTATTTATTTTTATATTGATGGCATCCTATCTGAATGATGTATAATTGTCTTACATCTAATATTTGTGTTTCAGTATAGAGTGGTGAGCTTGAATATCTGGTAGGTTTGTTGAGAATCATTCGGAGGAATCGCCTTTGAGACACTTCGAGGGCATTTAGATAGTTCCTTGAAACCCCTCCCCAGCCAATAATGCCATAATTGAGGTGTGACTCAACCAAACTGTGGTACAGTATTGTTTTACTTAAAGCTTAAAAATTGGCTTACTTGCTTAAATCGAAATAGGATACTCCGAAGCTTTTTAGTTAAATATTCCATATGATGGTTCCATAGTAAGTGATTGTCAATGTAAATACCCAAGTATTTAATTCTTTTTGCAGGTTTTATTGAAAAATCTTGTTGGATATTAAGATTGTATTTTGGCAGAGACGTTTCATGACTACTGAAGGGTAAATATACAGTTTTGTCAAAGTTTATTGAGAGTAATCTGCTGTCGAACCAGTCTTTGAGCTTTCCAAGATCATTTTCAATATTTATTTTGAGATTATACCAGTCATCATGTTTGTAATAAATCACAGTAGGTATCGTCCGCGAAGCTGATTATTTTTCCGATTGTTTCCTGTTCAAATAGATTATTTAAGTAAATTACGAATTATGTAGCAATCTTCTCTTTTAGGCATAAATGGCTAACTATTTAAATCATCCAAAGTTAAATTGTCAAATCTATATAAAAACATTAAAAATAGTTGATTTCTCATCCTTATTAAGATTTTGTCCACCACTCTATCAACGTTGAGAAAACATCATATTTTCGTATTGTAGATATACTGAAGTTTTGTTTTGAATAATGTTTCATTAGTATCATGAAATAAATATCAAAACAATTCCAGCCTACCAAGTATTTGTTTATACAAAACGTGTCTGATATGCGAATGAAATCATTTCAAATGTCTCCGGAGTGTTTTTTGCTCTTTTGTGGTCTCGCACGCCCCTGCCGGCACCTATCTTTGCAGCCAAAGCTATAAGAATTGCGAAACACCCGTTAGGCGGTCGATCTGTCGATGTTTTTAGGGTTTTTTTACTCTTTTTTGTCTCGAAATCCTTCACATAATGACTCGCATATGTTCACTTTCCAGGAAACACTGCAATGCTGCCCTACATTTTTAAAGCGGTCCCTTTTCCAGAGGCGGTTCTAGGAAGCACATTCAAATAATTCGCATAATAATAATTATTATAATGTTTTTGCGCGATCGATCTTTTTTGTTTATTTACAGCATCGGTTGTCAGGTCGGAAGGTTGTGTTTACTGGTTTCTAAGTCTAACACATTGGTAATTGATTTACTTACCGTTCAGACGTCGGTAAGTAAATTACTTACCGTTCAGACGTCTTAGCCCTACATACATTTAAGTGGTCCTAAATAATATATTACTTCATTCATTACACAAAGGGAACAAAAAAAAATAAGAAGATTTATATTTTTTTAATGAACAGAATCGAACAGAACAATTTAAAAATTAATAAATAGCATGAAAACAATTTCAGCAATATGCAAATTTTATTTTAAACTGATCGAGAAGTATAATTGTCACTTTTGACATTTCGTTCATTTCGAAGAAATTTAATTTATTTTATTCGAAATTCGAATATTTCAATACGATCGCGCAAAAAATGGTATACCTAAGCATTTCGAACGTTAAGGGTAATACCGGTCTGACCGGTAAACAACCCTTACCGTTCTTGATACTTAATATACTATTACATCAATTTAGAAGTATGGTATATTTCATTACGGGCTTAAGAACCAAAAAATACAAAGTAACGTTACCTACTAAAAAAAGTGGTCCAAGCTGTTATACAGTGTGGAGCAGCCAAATGGAATAAATGCGATAACGAATAAATAAGGTCGTGTTGGACACGTGGATTTGTATTTTTAAATGCTTATTTGAAAATTATATATATGGGGTGTCATGTTACAGTGGTTAATACCAACTTTATCATTTTAAATGCAGCCCCCTGTATATTATATATGTTTTGTATTCTTCAGAAAGTTCTAGACATACTTTATGCATGCATTTTGAAATTCTTATAGAAATTTTCTGGAATAATTCAAGATTATAGCATATTATAAAACACTGGCTATAGATACAGCTATTCCAATAACTCATTTATTCAAGAAAATGCAATTATAATTTGGAATAATTGAATATTTTTATGATTTTGTAGAATGTAGTAGCAATATTCTTTCCGTACCTACCGAAAATATGATCACAACAGCTGAAATAAATTTTTTGTGCCTTAAAACCCAATCCTGTACTACTCCCTTCTTTCACTCGCCGTATCTACCGCCTTATAAGCACACACTTTGTCGAAAGATACGGGATTTCGTTGAAAAAGTAAAGTTCTTCAACCCTCTGTTTGATGTTTTTGAAGGTAATTATTGCCGTTACTTAGGTGTTAATGAAAACGTAGGCTAATGGAATATTTTGGAAGTTAAGTTTTTTTATACAACCGGAATTGAGTTTTTTTATATATAGGTATATTGTATAAATATGAAATTTTTGAATAAAAGTTTCTCTTTTATATATAAATATGTCACTATAAGAGGAATAAATACCTATTTTCCAATACAACCAACTTCTATAGTAACGATTGTAAATATTTCACTTTTTATGTCATTTCTTAAAATAAATATTTTGAAAAAGTTTCCAAACATTTTAGGAAAAGTGGATGATAATGAAAGGCTATTTTTTGTTTTTTAAAATTTTATGAATAAACTACAATGGATATATTTAATTTCCTGTTATGTCGGTTAATTATATGCACTTTGAATAAAGAATACTACTGACAGAAACGTTGGAACAAGTGTTGTTAACAGGATTCCTTTTGTAAATTAAACTACGATTATTGTAGCTTTTAAAAGTAGTTGGAAAATTCCCCAAAAAGACCAAAAAACAAGAATTTCCGGAAGTAATTAACAATGGAGTTGAATTTTCCACTCATAATTAAACTCTTGGTTAGGTACGATGTGCTGAACACTAATTTGTTTAAAACATGGCAGGTGAATGATTTTTCAAAATCTTCATCTTTAGTTTATTGGAGTTAAATAATTGATTCGGAGATATTTCTTTTTTATAAAAACCCTATTCATTCATTAATTCATTTTTTGTTTGGTTACTTGAACTGAATCTTACATTATATTTACAGGACCATTCCGCCAATAACTTTAAAACCATAACTTAGTTACGCTGGTACTATTTTTTCCAGGTGTGTCTTCCGTGTCTGTTTTGGATATAACTAGTTCTTCTGCAAACATCAGTACTCCACCCATCCATAATTCGTAGTTCTTCTTGTAGGACATCCATAACTACCTATGTCGCCAGGAAAGTCCCTCGTCCATATATGACCTGATCATAATCATTCAACCTGCAGATCGTCACCCACGATAAGGTACCATAAAAGTAGTGAAAATACTCAAACTTGCGAACATCCTTCAGTTGTTATCTGTGCAGTTGTCCCAACGGTGTAAGACTGTAAGTTATATCATGCATAATAATGTACTGTTATTCTACTATGCTCAAGTTAATTTTTTTTATAGAGATCTGTTAATCAATGTGTTGCCAAGACCTGGTTCCCTGCTTAATCTGACCATATTGTTATATCTTATCACACCACTAATTTTCTGTTTATGAATGAATTTATTTTTTTCCCTCCAATTTATGAAGGGATGGTATCATTTATGATTTTTTCTACATTTCTGGCAATAAATTTAAATTTATTCTGCTTCTTTTATATTCGGTCCAATTTATCCCACTCCTATTATTCATTGGCGAAAAATGTATATGTCATTATACTTTAATAAAATGTGAACGTTATCAAATGTCGGGACAAACTGTATTGTAGGAGTAGCATGAGACATAAAATTTAATATGGTCAAGAAAAATGAAGTACTTACCTAAATATGAGTATCAACCGAAAGGTAAAAAATAGTAGTTTCCAAATCTATAAAATTAATAAAAATAGACCGAATTATCGAAAAACAAAAAAACCCTACTGCATTATCATTTTTTATCGAAAAACAAGGCATTGTAGGCGGGGATTTGCTGATGCCTGATGGCGTAAACGCTTTCCCGTACAATACCGTGTTTTTCACTTTTCAATCGAAAATGTTAATGGATTCGGGTTTTCTTTAATAATTCAGTTTTTATGAATGTCAAGGATTGACTGGAGTCGTTTTTTTAATGCTGATTGGAGTGATTCTAAAATATTAAACCAGGTAAATAAAACACAGTTTTTTTAACGATCAAATTTTAATAATAAAATAGGTATTGACATGAAATTACATATTACAATAATTTACACCGATCAAAGAAGATCAAATTGTTTTAAGGGGCATTGGAAGGGAGAAACATCATTTAAATATCTATCGTATCATTTATATCGTATTAAATAATAAATAGCACAAAAATACTTATACGTTTAGATATCCAGTTCTCTCTCTTAGACTAAGATTTATCCACATATTTATGCCTTCTTTTTTCAAACTCACTAGCTTTGATAGATTCAATTTGAATTTTAACTTTAAATATATTTGAATAGAGCTTGATTTGTACTTAATCTTTACAGAATTTGGCAAGTGCTATGTATCAATCCAAAAGTAATTAAAAATAATTTTTAATCACTTAATTGACACTATCAATATGTAGATGAATCTTATACATAAAAAGTATTTCTTTGAGTCAAGACATTAGAAGAAATTTTAAAGTATCCAATTAAAATAATCCTACCAATGTACCTTGACACGGAATTTTTTTTACCTAAATTTAGATCAACACGCTTGTACAAAGAAATCCTTTTTTGGGTGTATATATAGATACCGCTAATCTCTTATCCAATTTTCACGAAAAACAAATGAAAGAGAAACCTTTCATTTTACCTTCGAAAAACGGATTAGGAAACCTTTTTGGGGAAAAATTAATCTATTTTTTGTACTTGCCTTGAGGTAGTGGTTCGGTGAATTCTTACAAAGCTCTACAAGGTGAATAAAAATTGATGTTTCCTTTTCATCCTCATTTTTTTAAGTAACAGCTTAGTAGGAAATTTGAGCAGGGATATTTTCATTTGCAACTGTCGTACATGGAAATTCGAATTGATTCTTAATAATATTATTCAATAAAGTAGCTACTTGTACTAAAATTGTTTGGACATTTTTAAAGTAAAAGTTTATGTAATTAGGTACTATTAAGTTTTTTTTATTTATTTTCTTTCACCTTGTAGTTCCACATTGTCCACAATTTGCACATCTGGTTTAAACTTTATAAATTTTTATATTCTAGTAAAAATCAGTCTTATTGAGTTTCTTACGGAGAAGATTATCTATAGGTACATGGAGGTAGAATCTGTACCAGATGAAAAATAGTCACTAAATATTACACGTAACATGAAAGATAACGTTTTGCATTCTTTTGATAACATTAAATACTATTTTCCATATATACCAGCTGAGGACAAACATTTAATTATGTTACTATGACTAGGTTTTTGACTTGTTAATATCATAAATATTTGGTAATTATGCGCATGCTCTGACAATTTAATTTTCCACTAATCAAGTCGATCTGGTGGTTTGACAAAATTCACAATGAGGTTGTATTTTACAATTATTCAAGAAAAAAAATTATTACCTTTCTCTCTCGAAAAACTGTCAAATATAATCACACTGTAAATTCTGTCAAACGATTTAGATTATTAGAATATTGAAAGTTCAGCGCACGCCCGGTAGAGGAAAACTTTTCTTTGACAACTTTAATTTCGCGTGGTTGTTCGAGATGGCCTCGAGTATGAAGCTAATTTAAGTTACTTTCATTACATATTCAGCCTTATTCTGTAACTCTCAATTAGAAGTCAAAAGTATTCATATCGTTATCATGTGCGATCGGCATTCCGTAACCCTTTAAGATTACTACCGTCAAGATGCTTAGTAGAAATAGTTTCCTACATCACTACCACTGTCGAAATAAAATTTCGATATCGGAATCTGTAGACTCGGCAGTTGCAGTACACATGCATTTCAGGTTAACCTCCAAAAACAATTTTTTTTAAATTTTATTTTCTGAAAAAAATTGGGTTTGTGATGGATTCAGTTGAAACTTATCAACTCTTACATGATACATGTTATATCTTACGTGAGCATTAGCGTATATTTCGGTACTCAATGCATTAACCTCACTTTTAACTTATTAAATCATACATGATACTTTACATGACCATAAGCCCACTACAATATTCTGATTTGCGAAGATTCAAATTAAATTATTCTGTTACAGAAAAGGGCCGATTATGTGATCCACAAAAAGTTGCATTAGTACCTAGGAATTCGTCCACTTCTGGTATATACTTTGTACATTTAAACAAAGGTACCTTAGTATAAAATATTGTAAGATGTGTTGGACATAATGGTTCATTAAAAAATATATAACAAAATGAACAAATCTTTCAAAGTAGGTACCTTTTTCGATTTCTTTTTCAGTCACATATAATAAGTCGACGTTTTTCATCCTTAAGTTTAGAAACAAAAGCATTGCGGATTTTATACAAAAAATAAACTCTTTATCTATTTACAAAAACAAAAATATACGATTTTTGGTACAAAATCCCATAACAAGCTACAAAAATACAAGTAAAAACAAAATAAATTGGTAAAATACATATTTTTGGTAACCCTGTATCATTAGAAGATTTACACTAAAATATACCCGTACTACTGAAAAAATATCATAAATGTGAAAAGTACAGAACATCAAGAAAATATTTTTTAATATTCACATTTTATTATTTATTATCTAAAGTAGAAAAATACGTAATATTCACATTAATTTCGTCAAATTAAAAGTGATTGTTGTTTTAGCCAGCCAATAAGTTGAAAATGTCAAAATGTTCAATCAAAAATAAAATTTGTAAAACTGTCATCATTTCAATTAATTATATTAAACATTTTTATTGTTGGTAACTTACAATGATGTGAATAATAAAAAATAATGAAAGAAGTTGAAAATTTATGAAAAATGTATATAGTGACAAGAGCAATAGAGACAAATATTGGACCACATATATCTTATTTACGATTAAATCAACAAAAAGATAATAACAATACAAGAAACAGCCATTGGTACACTTGATATATAGGAAAACATCATCAAGAATTTTCGTAAGACATCCAGCTTATTATATTGACATGTAAATATATATTATTAATATGCATTAATTGTTTTATAATTATATGTAAAAAATATAATACAAGTAATTTAAATTTTAATGTATTTGTTTCAAAAAGTAATATTATAATAAAAATGACTTTTTTATAATATTTATTATAGCTATATCCTCAATTATTCTGTAATAAAAATTTTTATAAACAAAAAAATCAATAACAAGAACTTCTGTGATGAAACTTTAATTATTGTGAATTAATGGGGTGGGAATTTCCAGAAACTTGTTGATGATATGAAAAGAGTCAATATGGAATGAGAACTTGAAAATATTTTTTAGATGAAACCGTTAATTGAATGAACGTACCTAAAAGAGACTGAGGCATGATGACAAACGAACAAAAATTTTAATATATCATAAACAAATAGAGCAATTATAAAAATCAGTATCGTTGGAGCTTCCTTGTTATAAACTATTAAGAATCACAGTTTTGCATTATTAATAGTACGACAAAGAAATGTTAGCTATGGAACTGAAATCATATGATATAGTTGCAAGATTTGATCATATACTTCCAATTATTTTTTAACTGAAATGTGAAGGAATACTTATTTTGTTCGGATTTTCATCGATGTATTCTTTACATTTGAAGCCGCAAGTCAAGTATTCGAAGTGTTTACGAAAGTGTGATGTCATAGGCAGACGCCATTACTATTCTAAAGTTTTGGCACATGATTTATAGTATGTAAAGTGATTTATTTACATTTTTGGTCACTCCAATATTGATATTTTTATGAATGGAGATTTCAAAACTTCGGAAAATTTCAATATAAATTGTGGTTTAAAATTTATAAAATACTGATGGAATGAATTATAATATATAGTATAGAATTTTTTTAAATAAAAAAAATATGAAAATTTTTGGTATGTCTTACTTTAGAATTCTTGATATGGAAAAATTAAAATATCTTCCTATAAGGTGCTGTTAATAATGAAACAATCAACCACACATATAATACAGACATTCAATTTTAAAAATCGATATGTATATTATGTACTATTTACAAAAAATACACGGTTTAAAAGATCGTATCGACTGAGGAAGGCTGTGAAAATTATGAGTACATCATTATTAAATTTAAATTGATTCAAATTGTATTAAAATAAATTCATCCATTGCACTACAGTTTTAGTCATGGTGATTGTTCTACCCTCACATAGTTATATTTTCTACAATTTCGATTGCTAGAGGTAATATGGTACGTGATGGACGTTTGAGTAAGTGTAAAAGTCCAGACAAAAAAGAATCAGTAATACTTTCTTTCTTTATCTCTTTACAATACGCAATAATAGCTTTTTTAACAGCAAAACTGCAATGCTAATGTATTTCATTACGTCCTAGATTTCATTATAAAAAAAGCTACCAAACAGGTTTATTAACGAACTTGCATTTTGATTATCAAATTGTTTTCCTTTTCTTTCTCCTTTTCTTTTTTTTTCTCAGGGTAGTTGTGTGAAATAAGCTGGCGTCTTATTATGAGGGATCAATTTCAAAACGTTGGTTGTGATTTTATTAACAGTGTTAGATTTCAGAAGGGCTAAGCCTTCACCCTTTCCATTATTTCAATCAAAAGAACTCCCTATATTGTTGTCAAATTTTGAACTATTTTTTTAAATTCACTTCATTTTAGGGAATAATGTTGATGTAATTAAATAATAGGCTTCTGATCAAGAATATCGTTTCGAGATATATAATTTAAAGTGTAGTTTATATGTTTTCAGATTGTTTAAATAATAAAAAAGGTATACTGTGTATTATCGATAATTTTTATGCTAATTTTATTGTTGAAATTTGAACAAGACATAGGGAATTAGTTGTAGGTAATTAGAACAAGTATTTTTTAATAAAACGTATTCAATAGATTACACTATGTTACATATTGCTGAGAACATATTCAAGATTACTTTTAAAAATGAAGTGTAGAACAGAAAACTTAAGTCACCTTCAGCTGCATTTAATTTAAAACAAACTGTTCGAATACAAATTTTCATTAGTTTTTGATATAAATACACTTTGGCAAAAGCAAGAAATAACCAATTTATATTTTTTGGATTTCTTGGAATCCGAACCTGATAGTGGTGTTCCAAAAAGTCGCAGAATTGCACTAATAAATTGGCAATTTTTTTCTAATTACAACTGAAATCTTCAAATGGCAATTGGAGGATGGAAGAAAGGAGAAGCGTCTTGTATGGGATATAAGTTGAAAAAGTGTCCACTTGTAATCAGCAAAATTATTGTTCGAAAACTCACCGAAATAGTGCTAATTGTATAGGAAATGGAAATTATATGAATTTAGAGAAGTATGCTGATGGGTTGAAAAATTTTATATTTTTGACTGGTGTATTGTGTAGTTTAGATTAATCTTTTGAATAAAAGAGTTTTTAATGAACAATCATCAACTGTAATTTCAAATATAGAAGCAAAGCTATTGTTTATTGTTTTTGATTATCGTAGAAAATTGTTGTTTGTAAAAATAGAAATATTACTATTATAATTGAAAACATGTCCTGATTATTCCATCATACATTTTTTGACAATAATATTGTGAGTTCTAGAGAGCATTGACTTTAATATTGCGCTATTTTTAAACACTTCTAGCTGTAGTTGACAATGCAAAGAACAGAATAGTATAATACCTATCAAAATCTAACAACCTGTTGTTAATACACTAGTTAAATTTTGAATACACTAGACCCCTTTAAAAAAATTACGTATTGAATTTCAGCGTTTTTTTTTCATTAGAAAACTAGTTTTCATTTACAAACTTTAAACACAAAGAAACCAATTTGGGTCAGTTAACGGTTTTGAACTTGGGAAAATTTGAAGATTCAGATGTTTCATTTCTAGTGCCTAAAATTTTTAGACCAACTAATTTTTGTGAGGACGTAAGTAACATTTCAGAATAATAAAAAATATTTGAAGAAGACTAGTTCATGTGAAGTGGTAACCATATTTAAAAAAAATACATGCAAGAAGACTTGAGCACTATTAAATTCAAATGCATTGAAATATTTAGAAATGTTGATACAAACAACCCTCAAGGTTTGTTCTCGGTCAGTTGCTTGCCCAACTATGAAATGCTCTTTGCGAATATTACAAAAGACTGTTACAGTTATCTAGAGCAGAAGCACAATGGTTTTGACCTTCTGAAATTTTACTACTGCGAATTTATCTCAAATGCAAATTGAAGGCGGTTTTTTCAGGTAGTTGAAACGAATACCACAAATGCACCTAACTGTTTTGAATCTTTAGCATTAACATTTTGTGCAATACAATTTCCAAGAACCAAAACCTAAAGTAGATCTCTACACCGGGAAGTATATTCCACAATAAAACTAGTCATAAATAACAATAGCCAAAAATAAAATTTCTCTTTTCTGAAATGAGTTTCAAAATCTTTTGTTGGCGAATAAAATTTTTTACAGTATTTTATGCATTGTTGTACTTCCAGAAAACTTTATACTTAAAAGCGGTAAAGTTTTGTAAGACTATGCCTTGTTGAGACATTAATACTAAATACACTGTATGTGATATCAAGATAAATTTTAAACGATTGTTCCATATATGTTTTACCCGTTTCAACTGCCAATATCTCAAGAACTTAGAAGCGATAGGAAGGTAAGGTTAACAAGAAACAATTTTTTGACATTAATTTTTTTCTAATATAAATGACTTAGTTTTCGTGCGAAGGGTCGCATGACTTTTTCGACATAAACGTAATTGAAGTTTAGATCATTAACTTGAAGAACAATGCAGTTTGTTCAGAATGTGTGCAATAATTTGTAATATTTTATTCAAATAAAGTTGTAATAATATTTTTGGTTTTTGTGCTGTTCCAAAATCCATACATACATCATAAATAGTTTGATAAAATGACGTCGTGGAAATACGTAATTATTCATTACAATTTTTCCCATAAAACATATCTATTGTACGTCATACGATGACGTCATTTAACGTGACTAGGTGACGTCTTTAGGATGTGACATTTTTACTTCATATTTTAGTCGATTCAACGTCAAAACAAGATGACGTAATGGGTGACGAAAATTATATGATCATTAAGTCATTATCAAGTAGAAAGTCCACATTA
>CAJUYI010000386.1:167710-203939 GCA_910591695.1 Galerucella pusilla
ATATCAAAGCTACTATTTGTAAAATCTTCTTCTTTTTTCTATTCATATATATTAAGTCAATCACTAGATAGGGCACTATTTGGACTAGCCAAATATATATCAAGTATACATCATGTCAAAAGTAACTTCTGTCATTCTGACGATGATATTTATATCGAAACAATTGTCAATTTACTTGCAATTTACACATTTTTACAAATATATTGTGGAGTCATTTAGAAACAGTTAGTTTCATTTAAAACCATATTATAAATATTTTTGATTGTACTAACCTGGACGAATTGTCTGTCACAATGTTCACAATGATATGGACGTTCTCCCGTATGAAGCCTCATGTGTGTTTTAAGGTGATGGTCTCGAGTAAACCTTTTATGGCATTCCGGACATTCGAATGGTTTTTCACCAGTGTGTGTCCTTTCATGATTTTGCAGAACGTGTTTGTAACCAAATGATCTGAAATGAAATATTTCTATGAAGTACTTGTACAGTAGCAAACCATTGAAGATTAAGTAATGGTTAATAGCTATACTTGAAGATATACAATCTAGGGTTGGTATCATTGGTTCTTGGCATAGGACAAAATATATTGTTCTTCGGACTATATACTTTTGTATTTGGTCAACACATTTGGTTTTATTAGCGCCACGTTTATGTAATGGCTTATTGATAATGCATTTTACTGTGAATATTGGGGTTTTCATATACTATGATAGCCTCGTTGTTTCAATGATTTAGCAAGAGCAAGACCAAGACCTAATAAACAAGAACAAGACCAAGACCAAAGTGCAAGACAACTTGAAATCACATTTAATAATTTATGCCTATCATGACTTGATAATTTTCCAAAAACGACGTAGTGAGTAACAAACTCTTTGAGCAAGACCAGGATCAAGACTGAGTACGCAAGACCAAGATTACAAGTATTTGAGAAAGTCCTAGAGCGGTTAAGTAAGACTGAGACCGTTACCAAGACTGTCTTGGTGTTGGTCTTGGTTCTTGCTTCGCTGACCACTACTTTTTACACGTTTTCAAATTTATTCCAAAATTTGACAGTACAAAGCTTATAAATGCGTACTAACGTGACTCGACCACGGATATATTGAAATTAATTGATTTTATCTACAGAACATTCCATGAGTCAAGTTTCCATTCATACAAATTTAAGTAAACGGACATAGTGTCATCGTCAGATGTAATAAAAGTTATCATCAGACCCAAGGTTCTGCACTTGCTTGTGAAGTTTGAACTTAAAGGGGTAGACCGCTCAGATAAATCAAACCAACATTGTCGATATGAGTTTAGTAAAGTGACTTACCTATTACACACGCCACACGTGAATTGCTTATCCCTATTTGGATCCTTGATATCCGAAGGAGGCGATACGCTAGATGTAGGGGATGGTAACGGTAGTGTAGTAGATGTGTCTTCATCTATCTTGTACTTCCTTTTTCTAATATCTGTCGTCGTACTACTACTAACGATATTATTATTGTTATTATTTATTTTTCTTGTACTTATTGCAGGAGAAAGGCGTTCATTACTAGTGGGAGGGGAAGGTGGGGAATTAGAAGGAGGTGAGTTCGCTGTCCATTGTATGGGCATAAGTCCCGGATGGAAGAAAGCAGGATTAGTGGGTAATGTTAATCCTGTAGCAGCCATTAGTTGACTTGCCATAATAAGTTGGGATGGAGTAAACATAGCTGGATTAGGAAACGTGGGATATCCAAAGGTGCTTTGGTGAGGTTTAATAGGGGGCTTTTCGTCAGCCTTCATATCACGGGTGCCGAGAAAATCTGAAACAAAAATGACAACAATAAGTTTTGTGCGAAGAAAATACAAATAGCAAACATGTGGGTAAAATAAATTGACAGAGCTTGAAGTGTTTCAAATCCATTTTTAACGTGGATACATTTTTTTTATAATATAATGTGCATATCGCTGGCGTTGTCGGTTTTTCAACGTAAATCCACTTCTAGTTCGTTTTTGGAGGTTTCACTCACTATAATATTTGCTAATTAACTAATTTTATACACCGTGTTCCAAAATAAAGGAGTATGTTTTAAATTCGAAATACTCTTTTTGTTTTTATCGCGATTAATTTTGTTTTCACAGATATAATAACCCAACATATCCTTAATGAAATGCCGATATTAAATGTGGAATGTATTCACAGGACCGAACTATTTTTCTTAAACGGAGCATTCGAGCAAGTTTTAGAACAGGTTTCATATACAAGGAGCTTAAGTGAACCGTTAAATAAAAAAAAAGTTTAATTCCGGTCCTGCGAATCTATTCCTTATCTCATTTTGTTGGGTAATTATTCCTGCCAAAAGATAATTAATCGCACTCAAAATAAAGAGGTAATGTTGAATTGAAAAATGTATTCCTTTATTTTGGTCAACAGTGTATACTCGAGTGTATATAATCAAATAAGGACCAAAAATTATACTGAGAGAGACCTAGAAACACGAAATAGCAGCTGATTTACGAATGCTTTATTACTTTTGTATAAAATTCTTCGCTTTACTTCCAGTTTTCATAAAATAACTTTCATAGGTGAAGTTACAGGATTATAACTATGAGATTATATACAAAAATTTTCTTATTTTTATTATTATACATTAGTATAATTAGGTTTGTTTCCTTTATTAACACACCTGTATGTATGTGTGTTTGGAACCTACTCCTTTGGACTCGATTTTGACCCACTTTAATCGAACATATTCAATTGTACCCGTGTCAAGGATCTATGACAATGCAATATAGTAGTAAAATATAGGGTGTTTCATTTATAACGCAACCTTTAAACCTAAAATTAAGAATTATAATTACTTCGATTACCGATAAATCACGTTGTTTAGTTTTTTCAACTATATTTTTGATTTCATTTCGATAGAGGAACAAGCAGCCTGTCTTAGTATTGAGCGCTTTCTTATAAAACGTAATATCGAGTGTTAAGTGTAAGCATCAATACAAATATTTTCTACTTTTGCACATTCTTCTTCATTTCTTTTTCAGCAAATCTCTTGCTACATTTTTCATCCGCACCGACAAGAGACCGCCATCATGCATAGGATAAAAAAAGAAAGCCTTAGTTCGGAAACGGATCTCGATCTGAACAAGATTGAATCCAAGTATATTTTCAATGGTAAATATGCAGAGTCAGACGTGTCAAAGCGCGACATAGTTTCATTGTAGGGAATCCCATATTTGAAAGAACATCAAGAAAACGATATCTATTGAGGAAGATCAAACAGTTTTCGATCTAATGTTGTATAAATAAGGCGAGTGCTGTGGGTTTCATGGCATTGACGGAGGTGGATTAATATAAAAATGGGCACACAATAAATAAATATCGATTTATACTTAGTAACGATTACTAAATTTTGTCATTTGTCGAAAAAGTAGATTAAGTAGTTAAGAAATGTTATTGGAATTTAGTATTTAAATGTTGTAAAGATCCACCCAAGTTTGACAATACATCGGGATAAGTTTTGTGAATACAATGTCAAGATAAAATGAAATGTCAAGTCATTCAGTCAAATGTCAAATCAGATGTTCGAGATTAGATTATAACAATTAATAGTATATTAAAGTATAAGTGGATATTAAGGTATTTAAAACACGCGCTATTTTTAGAGCACGACGGCGAAGCCGGAGTGCTCGAAATAGAGCAAGTGTTTTAAACACCAGTTATCCACTAATACTTTACGCTATTTTTTTTATAGGTGCACTTTGAAATTATAAATACTGGTCTATTACTACTACAACAACAAGAAATGGAAATCATTGATGGAAATTAGAACTAAATGTCAAATGGTTGAATTCGTGATGTGTATGATCATTGTCTAATATATTAGACAATGATATGATGTATACCTTGCGTTGTCATGGAAATGAGAAAAACATAAACTAATTTGTATTTTGATGGAAGTTCAACCTTATTGAGTTATGTGAATGTCAATAGAATTAATTTAAATACCATTTCCCAACATTTGAAAAATCGAGATATTAGTATCTCAAACAATACCAACGGCACTATCCATTTTAATTTATAAATTTGATATTGTTAAATATTGTTCGAATAAAAGTTTTGACGTTACAAACTACTCCTGTCAGATCAATAATAAAAAAATTTGTCATTTAGACATGATTTAGACCATAGATTTAGACTTCGTTTCTGGAGTTGTTGATGTTGCCACGGTAACTCTAAACCACGCGCGTGTTTTAAAGTTCGATTTAAATACGCTGAGGCGTGCTTTAACTAGGTAAAATGGTTCACCAATAAAAAAAATCTAAATAGAATAAAAGCTCATAATAGAATTTTTTAAATATTCAAAAATGCTGCTAGTTTACTTCATAATTAGTGAATGAGAGAATGTTTGTTTTTTAATAGTTCATATCAAATTTATTGTTATTGTTATAATTATTATACTACCCCCACATCCCACATGTAAAAATGCAAATTATAATTAATTCATCAATTGACAAACACTTTTTAGAAACAATACTGTATAAATCGTAATTTACATATTCATTAGGGTTTTAATAAAAAAATAACAATATTTTTCCAAAATAAAAAAGTTTGGTGCGCCATTGGAATGAATGGGTGTTTTGAGGTTCCGATCAAGCAGAAAACAGGGGACACTCTCTGAAAAAAGCTATTGAGTCCCAAGACGTCTTCTAGTATTGTAAAACGTCTTATGGATACTACCCCGGACGAATTCCGCTAGAACAGACATGAATGAGGCAATGATCTGCACATATGCCCATATTTATCATGTTATATAGATACTTTATGTACGTGTGTGTTGCAAATTTCAATAGCTCTTGGCACATTCTCAATCATTTGTCCAAATATTACGGGCTGCAGGCTAGGCTATTATGTTGAATCACGACAATTTTTAAAAGCTTAGTCATTGATGTTAAAAGGCCTCTGAGTGTAATTTAAAAAAATTTGAAAAGTGTAAAGAAATGTCAAGAGATACTCAATGTTGAATAGATCTACGAAAACAATTACATATTTTGTTTTGAAAGATACTTCACGTGCTCGAGAATTTTGGTGTAATGATGTTTGACTAATATACTTCTGTACTTACTTATACTCCTTATTATCATAATAAGTGTACCACAAATGAATATTTATTATAATAAATAAACTACAATCAGTAGGTTTAGTAGTCGAACTTGTGTATAATAAACAAAATAAACGGATCTATTCAAATAGTTTATTATTGTACCACAATGAAATACAGTGAGCATAATACCGAAAATTCTACATTTATAATGGGTATACTTGCCGTAATAGATATTGTGCGAACTTAAAGTTGTCGGCTCTTTGTTCGACTGTAATTCGATACGATACCGTCATAGTCCGCAATATAACTTAAAGGGGATATACGATTAGATAACTGCATTGAAAATATTACGTCCACTATACCTATACACATATATTTCGCTTCATTCCCAGAACCGTTAAAAAAGCAGTTACCTAAATGGGTATTAGCAAAAACAAGATTTTAATTTAACAGCGCCAAGGGTAACTAATTTTGACATGACATTTGCTATTTTTCAATAATTAGTATTCAGTATTGGTTTGGAGATAAAAGTAGATGGAGCAAAATAAACAAAATTATGTAAACTCTTGGACACGTTTACAGTTTATTAAGAGATGTAGATGAACTATTCAGAGATAAAGTCTGTTGTACATACATTAAGTGATTATTTTAGTCCTTGCTTCAAGTGGAATCAATCCATAATAAATACAATTCAATAGGAATATTACTCCATGGATAATTCCAGAAATCCACTTAGTATTGCTACTACAAATTTTCGGGCTTAGAACGACTGACATTTTCTTGAGAATGATTAAAAGTCGAGACAGAAATAATTTTTAATTTCAAAGATTTCTAGATGTTCCCAGATATCTGAACTGGACTATTAATGTTGTTATTGAAAGAATTAAATAACCTAGGGGACTTGAATTTTTACTTTTGCAGCATGGACGAAACCTGTCGATTCAATGTCACATGTCTTGTTTTTGACATTTGAAATTGAGTTCGGTTTCGGTTTCGTTTTTTCTCGAACGTGCATCGACTCCGTGTGAGTAATTTGCAGCAGTTGAAAACTTGTGAAGCGTTAGAATAATTATAATTATTCTGCGAAATCTTTTAATTTTTTTCATAATTTACCACAGCAAATATGCATTTGTATTAATTTTCACATTATTTGACTTCAAATAAGATTTATTTTATTAAATGATTAATACATGATTTATAATAGTCTTGGTCTGATTATTGTTTGTGAACATTTACATCGTCTTTTGTGAGTTTACATAATAACTTTATTATCTCGAGTACGCCTCTGTGAATGTCTTACAGTCATTATTATCTAGACGTTACTTATCGATTAACCAATTGAAAAGGGGAAATCATGCAAGAAAACAATAAGTACCAGTATTTGAAGTAAATATAAACGTTCTTAAATTTCCGGTTTCCATTAGTTGATCAACAACTATAATCATAAACCTAAAGATAAGAAAAATATGCAAGCAGGGACTTTCACAAAATCATTGATTTGCTATTAAAACAGAAAGATCGTGGAGAACTTATTTGATTTTGATTTGGGTAAATATTGTCAATATCTCTTTGAACTAATGACGTTATTCCCCCTAATAAAATTTCATTCCATTCATATAGAGAGTGTAACAAAAAGATTGATCATACCTTAGAAACTCAATCTGTATTTTAATAAATTAGTTAAGTTAAAAAAACTAAAATATGAAAAAAAATTTACTTTTTAGTTCAATTTACAATAAGGTGTGTTTTTTTCAAAATCTATGCAAGATCAAAGTTATGTTTTTTTTCAAACGGAATTCTACTACTATATTGTATCGTCATCGGTCCTTGACGAGTGTACCAAATTTCGAATTAATATGAGTAAGAATCAAGTTTAAAGGTTGCTTTATAAATGGAACACCCTATATATTACTACCTACTATATTGTATTGTCATTGGTCGTTGACAAATGTGCAAAATTTCGAATTAATTTGAGTGATCAAAGTGGGTAAGAGTCGAGTTTAAAGGTTGCGTTGTAAATGGGACACCCTATATTTTACGACCTGCTACATTGTACCGTCTAATGTGGGTAAAAATGGAGTTTAAAGGTTGACTTTTAAATGGAACACCCTATATTGTATTGTCATCGGTAGTACTTTAGTACTTTACAAGTGTGGGGTCAAAAAGGGCATATGCCTCCTTAAAAATCCTACAAGAAGCGAGGAAAACTTATTGCTTCCACCCAGGTTTTATTATCTATTGTAATTTTACGCGCATAATAAAATTTCATGAAAAAATATTAGGCGGTTTAATATCATGTTAAAAAATTGACTTTTTACCTACACCTTGCCCCCTCGGTTTTTTCAATATTTTTCAGTTTTTTGTTTTTTTATACATATTTTATATATTATATTTTCCATTTTTGAGCAAATTATTCATTAATTTCAATTTTTAATGTGTAATTATATTTTATTTGTCGGTTATGCTTGATTTTTACTAATTTCTTGTTGCTATTCTCATTTTTCATTTGGTTTTTCCCTCTCCACGTGTATCCAAGTTACTTGACGTTCAAAGTAGCACATTTTTTTCCATTTTCATTCGAATTTTTCATGAATTATGTATCTACATAACGTTGAAGTGAAAGAAATTTCATCTGGTACGCCTTGACTTATCAACGTGCCTCGTGCAGAAACGGAAAGGGAGCCGTATCAAAGATTCCAAGATGGGGAAGGGTTAAAACGGAAGACGTTGCTAATGAACGAAAGGGAGGAGATAATGGCAAAGGATAATGGCTCGCTTCTGCGCGGGCCTATTCAAAGGATAAAAATGGGAGGAGTTGTAGGATAAAGTTTTAAGGATTCATTATATTATTCTTTTTGCTTTATATTATTATGACCGGGTTTTAATGGATATACCGTAGCCGTAATCCTGCAGTTTGATTAAGCTTTGAAAAAATACTCAAGAGAGAACTTCACTTTGTAGATATAGGAGCATTTTAACGAAAATTAGTATATCTCAAGAAAGTTTCAATATGCTTGGAGTTTAAAGAAGCTTATAATAGAACCAAATACGGATTTCTTATAATACGTGAATAAAATATTATTTGTACTCTTTTGATATAGAGCGGCAGCAAAAAAATTGTTAATAAATTCGAGGTGAAGCTAAAAAGTTAGTAAAAAGTATATATTTCACTACTGATACTGATATCCGTTTACAAAACATTGGCTGAAAGTTAGCAGTTAATGTCTTTAACAAATGTATCCAGCACTAAGTAATCTGAAAATTTTTTTTGAGATACATAAGTTAAACATAGAGAGAAGTTAATGATAATGTAGCTTAGAAGTCCGAGGTAGGTACGATGTAAAATTCTGCCAATGCAAGCATTGTTTATAATGAATCAAAAAAGGCCAAAGACTCTCTAATCTGTAATTCAACAATAGATATCTTATGGCAAAGAAAGTGAGGTTTTAAGACAAGGTACAACAAAGTAGTTCTGGCAGGGCTACGATCTTAATTTCCACAACAGACAGTTTTCAACAAAAAAGTAGAGCGGAAATGATTTAAATTTTAATTTTCACAAAATATTACTTAATCCAAATACGTATCGAATTTTTTGTGAATTTTGAATATTTAAGAATTTTAGCTGATATTGATTCAATATAAAATTAATGGAAATAAACCAGAATCTTTTTACCTACCTACTTAATTCGGCAAGGAAGATAACTGCCCTTGAAGATGGATACAGGTAAAAATATTGCCAATTCATTTTTTCTTAAATTTTTTGTTTCACCGATGTGAACATCCCACTGGCTTCCACCTTCAATTTTAACAACGAATCTTATGCTTATTAAAGTTTCATGTAATATTGTCGTATTTATTAAAGCGCGTTACCAGAATAAAAATTATTCTATCGCTTCATAAGTTTTGAAAAATATTTTCCAGAAACACTGACCGTTCAACTAAGAAGCAACAACTACTTCTCGGGCTATAGGCCCCGACGAATATTGAATTACACTTCAGAGTCAAACGGGGTTGGCATTTCTACAAGATAAGATATTTACCACCAATCATTTTGGTTTGCAATTGGAAGCAAGCGCCGACCCTCCGCCGGCACCGTCTTGCCAACCGTTTAACTATAAGCCGGACGATAACGCGCACGTGATTCTTTAATAAACTGATTTGGAGCGCAAGGAGGTGACCACGGGGGTATAACAGTGGTGACGGCTGTCTTTTCTTTGGTTGGGTTGGTAGTATGGAAATAAACTTTTTATCTTCTCGCCAAAAGATTTTGAAGGTATAATTGCCTGCAATATAACACTTTTTTAGCAGTCAATTACAAAATTTCAACTTAATGAAAGTAGTAATCTTATTTACTGCAAGTCAGCTTCTCAATTATATTAATATGTAGACCTATTCACACTACCTCTCACTTTCCTGTAAATAACGTAGGTAGGTACCTTCAATTAACTTAAAAGCTTTGCACTTTTTATTCCATCAATAGGTAAGTATTTCTATTCAGTGGCGGATCGTAAGAAAAATCATCTTAAAATAAATTAAACTATTGAAAATATAAATTTAATTTGAAAATCGAATAAAATGAGTCTTGTAAGAAATAATTATTGGAATATATCTGTAAATAATTTTTTTTTATATTTAAATAATATATGGGTATAGGGAATTATGTATATTCTGACGTAGTAATTCTCTAAAATGGTTCTGAAACTGACAGCTATAGACACAATCGTCGATCGTCGTTACCTTTTGAATGAGAGAGCCGCAAAAACTGATTATTAGAGTAATCAAAAAGTTTTATCAAATTTCTATGATGCGTGTAGAGTTTATAAAATTTTCTGTGAAATTTAATATTTTGATATTTTTTTGTTATTGTTTCTTGCAATTTCCTAATTCAAAAGGTAACGACTAATTACGTTCGACTGCTGTTAGTTTCAGCAATATTACTTTGAATTAAATCGTAGATCGAAAAAAATGAGATTTCAAATTAAAAATTCATATTAAATAGAAGAATGGAATTTTTATTGGGAAAAATATTTCAAGAATACGTGCTGCCACTGATCATTGGCGATAGCATGACTAATTTCAATAATTGCTTTTTTATATAAACAATGTGTATTGGTGAAAAAAGATTTTAAAAAATTGGAAAGTTCATCTAGTAAAGACAACATTAAACCTAGGTATTTATTATTATTAGTCACTGTATCTCCGCCAATCAATTGCTTTTTCGAAATAAACAGAACCGAACAGAACAATATAAAAAGTGATAAATAGAACTGAACAGAACAATATAAAAAGTGATAAATAGCATAATATAAATACTGTTTCACCAAAATGTAAATTATATTTTAAGCTGATCGAGAAGTAAATGTCACTTTTGACATTTCGTTGATTTCGAAGAAATTCAAATTATTTCATTCGAAATTTATTTCAATACGATCGCGCAAAAAAGGTAATAAGCATCTCGAACGTTAAGGGTTTTACCGGTCTCCAGCAAAATTGGAGGCTTCGCTATGCTCAGCCTTCAAGCATTGCTGTCGACCAGTAGACAACCCTTACCGTTCTTAATACTTAAATAGGTAGGTACTATTTGGTACTTATGTCAGTAGTTTCCTGATTGATATCCCGAAATACTTTTATATTAAGTTTTTTGCTGTATCTCGTGAAGTCTGTAAAGGGGTGGCAAATTATAAGGCCATTTCAAAGATATTAAAATTTGAAAAATTATATTTTTGAGTTTCGACAGCCTATAGCTTTCGAATGTCGATATGTCTATATCTTCCATTTTCATTATCTTCCCAAATAATTCAAACTTCGGTATAAACCGGAGGTCACTCGAAAGCAGGAAGTATAATTCTTGCGGTTTAACCAGAAGCACCGAATATCTATTCGGTGCCAGAAGGTAATTTTTTTGGAACGATAATAAAAATGGAACTGTGGAATAACTATGCATTTATATAATTATAATTTTATGTAGAATCTGAAAATATAAAAAATGGACTTGGAATGTTCTATTTAAATAATGGAAATTTTCATACCGTGCTGGTTTTTTTGAGTTCCCTGTATAGACAAAAATAATTTTATAAGAGGCACCTCTTAACCGTTAATAAGCTTCGTCAAAAGTTTTCCGCTATCTTTATTGGTACAGGAGATACAGATACCTACAGATGTATTGACGTTTGTTGCACTAATGGATCACCCTGTAGATGTAATAACCCAAACCCTAACCCAAACGCGTTGAAATTATGCTTGGTTTTTACACCGAATAGTAATGACTATTCGTTACTATTCGGTGGTTTTTACTATATTTTGTTTAAATCACGAGAGGAGGCCGCGTCTCGTCGGTAAAAAAGTTCATTATGCTCATTATGCTCACTGATTAGAATCTTCGGAACTGTTTTAATTATTGGATTGGAAAATTCATAGCACACTGGCGCAAAAATTAAAAATACTCGTTAATTTAAAAGTGAGAAAATAAATTATCCTCCAGTGGACATAGTAGACATACGAAAAATATCATTTATATTAGTCTATATATTTTTTATATCAATTGGTTAAAAAATATTCAGTTGCAGAACATAATAAATTTGGTTTGATGGTCGAAACAATTAAAGAACAATTAATACTTCAGCATATTTTCTTTTAAAAATGATATAATATATTAGACTGTGGTTTTTGAAAGTTTGAATAACGGTTAAAAATCGATTTTTAAACTGTTAGTGAACATAATAATTGTTATCTAATAGGTTTTTTATAGCTATAATCATGACCTATCCCAAACTGATAAAATATATGAAAGACTTGTCTTGAGTGTTAAAACTAATTAATAATAGTTTGTTTCAACTAAATCCTTCTAAGACAACAAATATTCAAAAAATGAAAGTCAGGACATGAGAAATGGACGAGACGAAGGGCAAGAACATAAAACAGTATTGAAGATAGCACGATAGCAGTGTGTGATACAGGGTCGTATTGAGGTCTTTTGGATCCTTGGGATGACCAAATATTGTCGCATATTAGGAACTATTGATATTTTTTGCAGCCTACGTTACAGATAAAAGATTGGTGTTCAGTCAGTAATACCCCTAAATACAGGAGTTACGTTTTAGAACAGACTAGATAACGAAATCATGCACGGATGTCTACTCAAAATAAATAAATAAATGTGTCTTACATACAGTTTGCTTATAAGAAATACACTCTCATAGATTAATTTATATAATACAAGTAAAATACCTTATTTGGGAAAATTATAAAAAACAAAATAAAAGTATTTACCTATAAGAGTAAAAGACAACGTTATAATGGTTAAAAGCTTGCAATAATTAAAAGAAACACAATAAAAACAAACAACTTCGCAGTTACATAGCAACCAATGAAATTGCTTTCAGTTTATGAGTAAGAGTACCTACCGGTTGCTATGTACTTGTTTATTATGTTTGATGGTATATAAAAAACCAAAATAGGACCACTTTAAAAACATTCATATAAATATTGTTTGGAATTGGAATACTAGATATGGGTAGGGACTCGTATAAAGGTAAAAAAGGATAAAGGAACAATTTCGATAAATCCTTTTTTTAATTATCTAATAAAGCCGAGAATAAAGCAATTTGGTGATTTCAAATATTAAAAAGGTTTATTTCGATACTTTTAATGGAAAGAGTATTACCTAATAATATTTTTAAAAGAAATCTCTTCCACAGAAAATTGACCCGATTTTGGCAAATAATTTTTTATTCTTTTAAGCACCGAAAATTACCTTTCCCCAGTGCAATTTGTTATTGGAATACATATAGATATAATAATAAAATTGATTACAATAAGCAATTACGTAGAAAAAAATTAAATGTCATATCCTAGATCTGAAAAGGTGGTAGTGGAATAGGCCGATTAGCCACCTTATCAAATCAAGGAAATATACCCGTTTATAGCTCTAGAAAATATAAATAAAAATTAGGCGAGCTAAACTCAAAAAATATAATGATATTTAGATCACAATTAGGTGTTTATTAAGAGCTCTAAGAAACTTTTCGGAAATGGAAAATTTAAAAAAAAAAACAAAAATTCGCCACACTGTTGACTTGGTAACAAAAAGCTTGGCAAAAAGAGAGCATGCTATTTAATGTGATTTTATATTTAGAGACTGTAATACCAAAATTACTGCAATTTCAGTGAAAAACACTCGGAAAAACACAACATATTTTGGCATGCTTTAAGCAATAATTAATAATTAAACTGGGATACTTTTGTATTGTTCAATGCTGGGCTTGTTATCTTAGCGGTAAAGCTCTTGAGAATATTTTTTTTTTAATCAGCGAACCAAATGCAATTCAGGTGCATATTAAGTGCAAGATATTTTACGAAAGCAAAAACCTCATAAACTTTCATTAATCATATTAATTTGACAATTATTAGACTTGCAGATTATAACTGTTATTTTTTACAAAACAAAATATTGCTGGGTCTGCTAACTTTGAAGTAGATATCTAGCGATGCACCTGACTTCTTCATTTGCGCACCTCATTGTGACCTAAGCATTGCATTTTTTTCGTTAGGCTCGCCTATTTCTTAGAGATCTATCTAGAAACTTGATTAAAATTCCATAAACTTAAAATAATAGTCAATAGATAAGTCCATACAACCTATATATTAAAATAATAAGCAATATAGGTACCTAGGTATCCCTAGGTATCCTAATGTTCATTAGTAAATAAAGATTTCTAAACACCTTAATAGCGTACATCTACTGCACAACTATTTTAATACCTACCTAGTTGTTTGTTCAAAACACAAATATTTTAAGGTTTAAATGTTAAAAATTTCAATAATTTAAATTTAGCTAGGTATGCATCAGTGCTAAAATGAATCTAATTGACACAGGTAAATATTATATTGATTCTGGAATCTAAATTATTTTATGTAAAGATTAACATTTGAGTATCTAAAAAGCTTGTTGCATAAAAATGTTAATAGTTCAATGTTTCGGTGACTTTACTTTGCTGCATTGATGCAGTTAGGTGTTTTCAGTGGAAACCTAAATAGATATTCACCACATTGAAAATTAGCTCCGTCTTTTTCGTATAAAGATATTTTCAACAGTTTAATTAAAAACCAATGTGACCTAGAGAACTTGAAAATATCTGTTTATACAATTTACAACCATGGCATTGTTTATTTGAATATTTATGTTTATCTGGAACTGGAACTAACCCGTTCATCATAATTTCTTACTAACTAATACCTAGTCAAATCCCTTCCAATAAATCTCAATAAATTAGAATATTCAATAAGGTACCTACGGAAATATTCGTTATCAGTTGGTATTTTTATAAAAAACTGTAACTACCTATAGGTATACGAATAAATACCATATCAACATTTCCAAAAAGATGGAACAAGAATTTGATTTTTTGGAATAAGAATTTTTACGTTAATTTAAACAGTCCTGCATTTGATAACCGAAATATTCTTGATAATAATTGTTGATTTATCAATTAAAAATACCACACTAGGTATAAATACAATAATAAAAACATGTTTACCTCGTTTTGGAGTGTTTTCTTGTAGTAGTGGCATTTCTAATAAAAGCAAAACCGAAAATAAAGAAAAAAATCAAAAATCACGCACAACCCCCGTCCAGGTCACTTCATTCGCGCACTTGGAAATAAAAATCGCCATAAATAATTTGAAAACTAAAAATTAAAGTTCCAAAAGTCGTAAAATGTTTATCAAATGTTGTTAAATCTCGTATAACTACACTCATCAACTGTTAGTGGCATACTACTAAGAAATTTCTTAACACACGAACACGAGGGTTGACCTAACCTAGCCTAACGTGGTTTCCACCACCCTCTACGGGTGGGGAAGTGGTAGGGAGAAGTGGAGCAACCCCTTAGACAAGGAAGTAACGAATGAACAGTGTGTTGGAAGAAGTCGGAAAGTTCATTAAGGTGGATCTAAGCGGCCGGCGCTGTTTGCATAGTAATTAAAGACTTCAGGACGCAGAAGGACTTGTAAGGACTAAGGAGGAATTGAAATTTGACGGATTACAATTAGTTGTCGATTTGGGGGAGGATATTATTTTGAATATTTTTATCAACAAGTTACGTGAATAACCCGAGTTTTAATATTACAAATTTGAAATTATGTGGGTATTAAGACAAAAAGAAATAACACTTGCAAACACAAAAAGTAATTAGTACCTATACCTAGTCAGACTGCTCTTATTTTACCACTTTCGGATTAGAAGGTTATAGTAATAAAGTGTTCTGTTCGACAGAACGCTTCTCTTAAGTATAGCCAGATGAGACCCAACCAAATCTATTAGATGCTTCATCCAACATATGAAAACAAAAATTACATTTCTCATAAAAAAAGAGAAATTTCGATATTATGCGTTTCTTGATGTCTACGCATATCACGATGTCCAAATATCATTGAAATCTTAAATTTCAGATATTTTCAATAAATAATAACAATAGGTACTAATTTAGGTATTCAAACGTCAAAGGTGTTATTGTAGCGGTTGTATTCATTTAAATATAGGTATTATCTTAACTTCTGCGGATATAATGTGCCTAAATGTAGTCATTTTTTTTGGCATAAACTTTCGTCATTCAGCAAGTTGCATTAATTGTATTATAAAGCTCCACCAAAAAAAGCGCATCAACTATGTATTCCTAAACCAAATTCGCAAAAAATTATTAGAAGAGATTTAAAAGGAATTATGCAGGGTTACTCGCTTCTTGCCTGGGGGTCCATCAAGACATTTTTTTCAAACAAGAAACTTAGACCTTGGATAGTTCGGTATTTCTAAAGAAGGTAAAAACAAATCTGACATATTGCTTACTTGTATGGAGATACAATTTTTGGTACCCATACTAACATGCAATTTTTATAGCACGCATGTACCTATCTGACAAAAACTCTATAATACATCTATATACTTCCTTGTTTACTGTGGATAATATAGGTATAGGTAACATCATATGGAAAATACTCAGTAGTATTCCTTGAGAATTTCAAAAAGCAAAAAATATACGAGGTGATCCAGTTGAAATAACAAATTTCATTATTATTCTGAAAAAATGAAAGATCTGACAACAGTGTAAATACCACCAAAATATTGGCCACGTCACAAGATGCTTGCACATCAAAATCTATGAAAATTGTGACATCCGTTCGGAGATAATGGGGTCTATTCTGTAACTAATACTTTAAAATTTAGACGACTCTTAAAAATAAGTTTTAACGGGCCTTTAAAAATTTGTTGTTTAAATGCTATTCTGCAAGCATACATTTTAAAGGACTCTTAAGAATTATATATTTTAAAGGGATCCTTTGAAATTTCGAGTAGAGTATCTGGCAACAGCGCTTTTGTCATTTAATAGCTAATTTTTAATAAACAAGAAGGGAAAGTTATTGAAGATAGAAAAAAACATAATAATATGTATTTGATGGTAAATCACAAATCACTCCAAATAAACTGTTTTTGGTTTCTTGCAGGCAATTATTATAACTTATGCAAAGTGTTTTCAAATGACACTTACAACGTTTGCATTATGTCCAATTTCTTGTAATTTGTTGGCTGTTTAGTGAAAAATTATGTTTGAATGTGATATAATTTAACTTTGTTATTATCTTATCAATTCTTTTGTGAATAAAATCTCAAGTTTGAGAAAGTATATTCAACAATCTCCTCCCAACATTTCAGATGCAAATTAGTTCCTGGTACAATCTAACCACTAACCATTAGTAGTTTGGTAGTTATTAAAAAAATATAGGTATATTATATCAAAATTTTTTTAAATTTCATTGGTAAAAAGTTATCTTACAGACTTCATAAAAAAATTTAAATATCTTGAAAGCTACAAATTTTTTGATACGTGAAGGTTATGCATTTTTCACGTGGAAACCATTGAGGAATACACAATAAAATAAAAATAGCTTCAGATGCCAGTGGCGGAAAAAATGGGAGGGGAAAGATAATATATTCTTCCAAATGTTCACCACTGGATCAAGAATTGAAACATGTTTTCCTTCAAAATATGCCCTTTTGCATTTAAAAACCACATGCCAAATATCACATCAATTTATTCATCCATTTTAAAGTTATCAAATTAAAACATTTAAATTTTTATAACTGCAGCACCCAGTATATTGAAAAGTAAATAGTCTAGACCCCTTAATCCTCATAGCACTTTGTCCAATTTTACATGCAAACGTTGTAAGTGTCATTTGAAAACACCCTATATTATAGTTATAATGTTATAAAAAATGTCACGGACGCCGAGAACGACTGAAAAACAATAAAGTTTTTTCACATTTTTCTTGACACTTCCATGGAAAAGGGAAATACATTTAAGTAAATTAGTAGATATTTGAAAGGAGTCACTAAAGTCCCTGTAGTCTAAATTATGCCCAAGAATAATATATAAAGATTGTTAATTTAAATTATTTCAAATATAACCTAACAATGTTTCTTACTTCTTGTGGTTTGCAATTAATTCTTCAATCAAGGCTTCACCAGAAACATCTATTATTTGAAGGTACACTTTAACATCCCTTTAGAAATAATGGTTTTAACAGGCTATTTTAAAGGAATCCTTCAAAATTTTAAGGGAAATGTAGTTAGCGAATACCGATTTGATTTTAGCGCCGGTTAAATTTTTAACGGCCTCTAAATATTAGAGGAAGAGTTACAGAATAGGCCCCAATTGAGGTAATCCATAATTTACAACTCACTCTGTACCTGTACCTCAGTAAGGAGCAGACTAAGACCCATTATTGTTAATGAAAATATCATTATTTTGGCCTTCTGAACGTAGATTTACAAATTGGCCCATTACTTATGAATCACCCTGTATATTAGAATTAGAAACAAAATTAAACTTCTTTACACAAACAAATCAAACAGTCTGGCAAACCAAAAATCATCGACTCTGGATCCTCTAACCACATCCAACAATGTGGATGTAAGACTACATTGGGTACTACTGCTGATAGTAAGTACTATTAATTCATTGAATTAATATTATGAGTAAGTTTTTAATTGATTTCAATCTTCTACCTGTATTTTTGCAATATTTTAGCCTTGAAAATGGAAGCAAAGTTTTCTGAAACCTTGGTAATGTATAAAAGAATAATAGTTTGTGTTTTTGGATGCTTTCCCCGTGAATGAATTTGTGAAAATATTTTTGCTAGTTCTATTTTTAACTAGTCAGCCGTGACTATTTGCCAGTTTTGGTTTTTAGATTTGAATGGGGTTCTTTGAAGATGAAAATTAGGTGTTTTCCGGGACATCCCATACAAAAACACAAGATGGGAGGAGTCGACAAAGGGTGGATAACTTCAATAAAAGGTTGAAAAGTAAAATTTTAAATTTAGAAAGTAGTTTTGCACATGAGTGTTAATAAACTGTCAGATGAGTTCTTAAGGTAAGGAGTCAAACATTGGGGACGTCATCCCATAAAGGGTTATTGAATAATAGACAACAAATTAAGATAGAGAATTTAATAAGACTATAATGACAAAGATAAATACTGATTGAAACGTCATCTAATTATACTAAAGCAATCCAGTAATGAAAGTCCTCAATTAACAATAACATAATTATGTTACTGTTAATAATCCATTTATTTATCATTATTAACAGGATAGTCACTATTAGCAACCAGTTCTTAACGGGTTTAATTGTGATAATTAAACATTTCTTGTGTCCTAATACGTCCTAATATACTACAACAAAATTTTTGATAATTCTGAATAAACTTTTTCCTCGGTGTGTGAAATAGGATATCCATCTCACGTTATATGTTATCAACGAGCGTTAGTTAACATAAAAAGAGATCGCTCTAGTAACGGGAGATTCCCTCACTTACTTTTCTGAACTGGGTTATACGAGTATACTAGCAGCATGGAGAAGGACAATAGTAACCTTCATTCCAAAAGCTGGAAAAAGGGACACAGCAAACCCAAAACTCTTCAGACCAATTAGTCTAACATAGTTTGTGTTCAAAACGATAAAAAGCTGTTGACCATTAAATTAGAACGGAAATCCCATGCAGAAAGACTTCCACTTCACGTGCTTCAACTAACGGAGGATATCCGAGATAGGAGGCAACCAAAAAACCGTAGTAAGCGCAATTTTGGATAGGTATAAGAGGAGATTTTGACAATACTCCTTTTGAGGCTGTCAAAAAAGGATTAAATAAAAAAGGTGTAGACAGATGGATGTCGGAGCTGCTCACCAGAGTAGCAGACACGAGGAGATGAAAAAACACGAAAGGGAGATTATATACCAAGCAAAAATGGCTCTAATGGTGTGCAGTAATCTGGCAGAAAGAAATAGAGGCTTTAACCTAAAATTCCTGAGCTGGATGAACACTGCCATAGTGAGACCAATTATCATCACTTATGAAGCCATTGCGTGGAGTAGTAGAGCTAGCCTACATATGCATTACAGGAGCAATGAGAACTCGCCCATCGGAAGCCATGGAAGAGACTCTCAACCTCACACCACTACATATGGTGGTGAAAAGTGTGGCAGAAAAAACAAGATACAGACTAAGTAGAGAGGGAATTATGAAAAAAAAAACAACTCCTCAGTTCTTAGAAATCAGACAGCCTGGGACATGCCACAAGATGGTATGATGAAAAAGTATAACTTTTCGAAGAAACTCGTTACGGAATTAAGCAACAAGAAGGAATGCGATCCAAATAAGTACCATGAAAAAGTAAAGCTTTTCGAAGGATCTCGTTACTGAATTAAGCAGCAAGAAGGAATGGGATCCAAATACCATTACCAGACTTGAAAATAATGCAAATCAAAGGTACACAAACAGCTCAAAAGCAAAAGAAGGAACTGTGATAGGAGTGTACTGTCCAGGAACCAAGCAGTGTGAAAGCTAGGGAAAACCCCAAGTATCTTCCAAGCGGAAATTCACGCCATAAGAAATTGTGCTCAGCTCAATATTGACAAAGGATATAGAAGGCGAAGGATTATCATAATATCGGTTTGTCAATCAGCCATTAAAGCACTGTGCTCTTGTGTAATCAGTTCCAATTTGGTGTGGGATTGCCTAGGTAGACTCAATGAACTAGGCTAGAGCAATATAGTGACCTTACTGCGGATTCCAAGGCAGTATTTTTTTGTTTCACAGCCTTGGCAATTCCCACATTCCACTATGGCAGGCTGGTAGTGACTTGTCTTTCGTGTGTCACGGGTATACGGTATGCTTCTTGAATGTTGCGAGTAACAGATTTCACTGTAAAATTATTATCTTTGTTTTCATTTCATAAAAGCAATTGCAACTTGTCTCAATTGGCTTTTGAAAAGATCCATGGTTAAAACTTGGCGAACAACAACCATGGATAAAACTGCTTGAAAATGATCTGAATTGTGGAGGACATCTGAAACATTCCATGAGTATTTACCGGCTAGCAGAGGAGTAGCCAAAGTCAGATCAACCGTGGTAAAGTTACATCAATTTTAGTATTCAATAATTATACTTTATATCTTTATGATACGCCTCTGATTTTCAAATCTGAAAAAGTTTCTTTCTCGTTAATAATTAACCGGTAAAAAGAACGGTCCAAAAACTTCAAAGAGAGATCTGTCATGGACAATAAGCTTTTGATGTATTTTTTTTCTGAAGAGAAGCGTTTTCCGTGAATTTCCACCCACTGTGAGGCACTTATTAAATGTCGAATTTCATTTTATTAATTTTATCTCTGCAGCTTTCAGGAGCAAAAGTTTGTTAATTAGGAACAACCTCTTAAAAGAGAACTTTTGAAGTGAAAAAGAGCTTAGGGTTTTACTCGATGTGCTATTTCAAGGTTTCACTTAACATTGAATGACGTAGTTAAATTTAAGCTTAGAACAAATTATTAACACGTGTTAGTAGGAGAGCGAAGAACGGCACCTATACAAAAACCAAAGAGAGTCTAAAGGAACTAATAAACTAACCTAACATAACTAACGTCCACTCTACAGCCTCATCACTTCTGACCACCGACGCAGTTAGGCCTGCCATACGAGAACGAAGGCCAAACAGGTCAAGTTCCACGGATTGGAAAATAGCCATTGAGGTCACAATACCAAATAAAATTAGATTGGCCATAAACAAATTTCAATCATTTAAATCCCCAGGGATAGATGGTATACACACACGTAACTAAGATCCTCAAAAATAGTTTGGCAGGGGTACATACCGGAAGTATGGCAAAAGATTAAAGTCATTCCCATGCCCAAGGTAGGTTAAGTATCTGAACTAACGGCAAAGTCATACAGACCAATAAAATAAGCCTATCCTCCTTTCTACTAAAAACGTTAGATAGCTTATAACTGGGCTGGTAGATAAGAGACGAAGTGTTAATGAATAAACCCCCCAAAATCAATAAAAGACAAAGATATAGCAATGGCCATTTTCTTAGACATCGAGGAAGCATTTGATAATGTTACCACGAATTCATTCATCCACAACAATATACCGAAAAATAAAGGCAGCTCTGGAGGATTCGATTACAATCTCCACTCTGGGGCAAGTCATCATCAAGGCTAGAACAAGTGGAGAATGCCCACCACTACTTTTGGCAACCTTAGTAGACGACCTGCTTACAGAACTTTCCAGAGCAGACTACTGTCTGAAAAACGTAGACAGCATCGCTATTGTAGTAAGGGGCAAGTTTGATGGAGTGATATCGGGAAGAATGCAAACAGTCCTGAATGTAGTTGATAATTAGTGCTTACAAGAGTGACTTACAGTCAATACTTAGAAAACACAAATTATCAATTTCACGAAAAAGACGGCACTACAAGGCTTGAAGCGAATAGTGCTTGGAGAAGAGCTGATTCCATTTTCCAAAGAAGCAAAGTACCTGGGAGTACATTTTGCCACCCATAATGACCCAGTAGTTATACACAAGGGTTGTTAGACCAATGATAGTCTATGGACCAGTGTTGTGGTGGACAAAGACACTGCAAGTGGGAGCTGTAAGGATATTGAGTAACACACAAAGGCTTGCTTGCCTGTGTATGACGGGAGCCACAAAAGCCACACCCACAAGAGTGATAGAAGACTTGCTGAATCTGCCTCCACTACACATTTTCATGCAAGGCGAAGCCAGATCTGTAACGCACATACTACTGCAAAGAATTTTATTCTATCTTAAATATTAACTAGTTCGAAAGACATAAACAATGCGATATCGTATGGTTACTGAGAACTAGTAACCCACATTAGGGCAAGATTTTATTTAGTATAAATATATCGATGTTCGACTATCACAATGTTTATTTAATTTGTTTTAAACAACCATTCCCTATCACATGTTTGTTTGGTTAGGTTAGGGTACAGAAACAAATGATTAACCATGCTATTTGTCCTTGACAGTGTTACTTTTATCTGGTTTACTTCTTAACTCGAACACAAAAATAGTGCACCAGACATTTTATACAATTTATATTATGGTCCAACGTACAGAGTATTGGATTTAAATGTATGCAAGAAAAAGTAGTTAGCTATTACACAGAAAGAAAAAGTAGCCACTATACAATTAAAAAATGGATTGAATCAATCATTTTGATCCATAAAACTCAGCCGATACGCAATGTGATTAAGACAATCACTTGCATGTGATTGACCAATCACCAAGTATTAATACAATCACACAAGTTATTGATTCGTTGTATATATGAAGATCGATATTGATGTCCACAGATCAGTAAACAATCATTGTAGACATCAATCCAATCATTTTGTTTATTAACTTGAAGAACAAACTTGAACCCCTATGTCCAGTAAATAATCATCATCAACATTAATCCAATCATATTGTTTATTAATTTGGTGAGCAGAATTGATCACCACTAGAAATTAACCTAATCGTTATTGTAATTGATTTAAACGTTATATATTTTGTACTTACTGATGGAAATATACAATAAGTTCGAAACGTGTGCGTATCCTTAGTGGCTGCCTATATTTTTTAGAGATGAGTGCTCTCCTGCAATGTTTTCAACAACAAAAATGTGTGCATGGTTGAACCAACAGCTTATCAAATTAATCAAACTCATTATTTGCTGACATTATACATCAAAATCATCAATACAATCCATATTTTTGTATTAAAGAGCGCTTGTACTGTAGAGCCTATAAATTGTAGCTTATGCAAGACTTACCTTGTTCCAAAAATTAGCTGTTTGAATCATGAACTCAGGCATTAATGAAGACCTTAAACTTTTTGCAGATGAGAAATTTGTGCTAATCTACTATAGCTGGATAAAGATTTAGAATTGGTATAGTTAAGAAACTATTGAAATATGCGCATACAAAAGGTACCTACTTATATAAAAATCTTATCACTTATGATGTCGTTTTTAAATATCTTTTTTCTGTTCTTTCTGTGTGAAATCCCTTGAAAATGATGTACATCGAAACTCATACTACCAAGAGTATTGCTACAGTGAAATTATCAAGAGTCTTATACCTATTATTTTTGTTTATATGCAAAGCAAGGTAATAGGAAAATGGGTTATAATAAAAAAAATATTATAATCTGATATATTTCTATTGGTCTTCAAATATTCTCAGAATATATTCACATAATTTTTAGATCACTAACCTACCACTTACACTACGAACACAGTAACAATTTTAATGCAAAATCAAAAATCAAAAAAGTCACCAACGCGAAACCACATGTTTTAACTTCACTCACTCGAAAACAAATCAGAGTCTCAGCTCAGTTGCAATTAGTGTCTTGCTATAACAAGTAGGTATCTAGGGTGGGTTTTACGGAAAGTCAATAATTCTTGGTAATTGTCGTAATTATTTAAAGTATTAAAATGATTAAAACAGTAGCATTAATTCAATCAAAAAAGTGATTGGTTTATTTACTTTGGAAATGGATTTGTGTTCAACCGTTTTATTCAATCCATGGAGCTACTATTAAGAGGAGATGACACAGTCGACTATCTTATAATAGGAAAGTGGTATCACATGAGTGACATTGTAATGTGAGCAATATGGCGTCGTCGGCAGAGCCGGACTATTTAAATTTTCAATCAATAAACATATATTCACTAGTGAAATTGATAATATAGAAACACTGTAGGTATTTTGTTGGCTGCCAAGAACCTCTTTTTACAAATATCAACAACATATCTCTTATTGATGAGTTCTAAGAAATCTACAAACATTAAATATAATATGAAGTTGAATAAAACTTATTGGAGCACAAAGAAATATATTCCAGTACAGTCCTTTCGATTGTTTACTAACCTATAATAATGTTGTTCCTGATGATTTTTTCGTATTTACACTGTCTCTACTTGTACAACTTCGTGAAGCACAAGAAACCATTATTGTTCAATTATTAAAATAGAAAAAAACGACACTAACAAAAAGAAAATCCAAAAATACCCAATTCACATCCACAAAACAATACTCATGTCAAGTTGACAGAGAAGTGGAAGTAAAATGGCGAAACCGATACCACTTTTATGATAGGCGTAGCGACTCCTCTCAATACTAGCTCCATGATTCAATCACATATAACATCAAATTAATGCATAGCTGTGATCAAGTTGTTCTCTAAAGGTTAATTATCACAGACATTATAACAATCATTGAAATCCTTACATTCATCATAAAAACATTATATTGATTTCCGTAAACATCAATAACTATGCGCTAATGTGATTAATACAATCACCTTATTAATAGTAACGATGCTACCAAAATAATTATAGTAATGCTTAGTTTGATCAAATAGATCAAATTTGTGATTAAAATCGATCTATTTCGGTCAATACAAGCTGGTGATTCATATAAGGTTCGATATTTCTTTCTGTGTATATTTCCATTTCTGTGAGAAAATCTCAATTAACTACAAATTATTTGATTGATTTAGTTTGACATTCGATCAATAATTATCACATTACCTAGACGTTTGGAAATAGCATGGAGACTAGACATAAGGAGCACAAACTCTGTTTATAAAAAGTGTCCTCGAAATGGGTTAAATTGTGATGGCGCTCGTGTAGCAAATTGGTCTGAAACGTTTAGTTGGAATGTCATGGTAAATTATTTAAGGTTATGTAAATGAAGATTGTTTGTTTATTTTAACTAGGTTACATTTTACGCTTGGTTTTAGCAAATACCAAGGAAAAAATGAGTATCTCGCGTAGCTGGTGCTATGTTTGGTTAAAGGTAAGTTTCTTTGATATATTTATATAATTGTGTTGCAAAATAGTGATGAATAAAAAATATCCCACATATTTCTACACATTATGCACAAATATGTACCTACCCATCAATCACTGATTTTTTCTGTTGTTACAGATAATGCCTCAAAAATGCTGATAAGTATGAATGAAATCCACAGCGAATTCAGAGTGTGTCACTGTGCAGTAGTAATTGGGACTATTTTCAGCACATCAAAGAGTTACAATTGATTGAAAGTGAATCAAATGAAGAAGGTACTTCTTTTAAATAATTCAAATTATATATGGTCAGAACCAACACCAATTTTTGTTCCAAGAAAGACAATTTCAAGATAGCATTGGTGGAATATTGAAATTGTGATTGGACTTTTTCAAACTCAAAGAAGATGACATGTGGTAATTGTGCTATAAGTGGAATGCTGAAAAGTACCAAAACAATTTGTGGAGAGTGTGATGTCCTACTGTTTTGCTATGCAATATCACAATTGAAAATTTATCTGTTCTGTAAAATAAGTGTATGATTAATGGTACATATAAAAATAAAATAAAAAAACAGTTTTTTCAACAGGATTCATAAAATCAATTATAAATGAAAATAATATCCTCATCACAGTTAGTACACATGCAAGTGGAATGAAAGCATTTAAAAAATATAAATAGGTATATAAAAAATTTGAAAGCAAAAGTAGATTCTCCTTCCTTCCTACAGGTCCTCCTGAGGACATTCTTCAGCTGTGAAAAGTTCTTAATTTAGGGCTAAATCTAAAGCAGTCTTCTTGAACTTCTTTTTATATTCTTTGATTTTGATAGGGACCGGTAAGTTGTTGAAAAGTCTAATACAACATAATCTGTACTCGACAGTCTATGGATGGCTGATTATAATTTATGATTGTTACATTGTATCAGCACAATGCTGTAAGTAAATTATGTTGTTTTGAAGATGAACATCAAATTTCATATAGGTAGATAAGTACCAACATTATATTACAAACATGATATGACATAATATAGAGCACCACGTATTTCAAATGAGAATTTAAATACACAGCTTTTTTTCTTGAAGTCCATCAAAAATAGGATAAAAATTTTTGGTATTAAAAAATTTGTACATATTTTTGGAAAGATTTATTGGTTAAAAAAATCATAAATATTACAGGATGTATTCATGTTCCAAACATGAAATTATTTGTTTTTAGTAGATATATCAATGAACATACACATGTTCAACAAATAAAGTATGAAACATTTGAAAAAACACAAGTAGTACATTTAAGAAGATAACTTGTTAAATTATATATAATTCTTGAAGTAGTCATAGATGTCAAAATGGGCCCAGAGTTTGGTGGGGTCCATTTTTTTAGTAAGATGAAAGAAATTAGAAACCAGTGTGTTTAAACGTGTGGTGGAAAAGTATTTGACTAAAAAGTGTTTTCAAGTATTCTGCAAAGAGTTTTTGGAACTTAAGTTCTTTACGTCAGGTTAGGTTTGAACGACCGGGGGTCGCGACACAAAAGATCTGACCGTTACGTTACGTTATGTTACGTTGCTTCGTTATGTGCATGCGTGTCCTCTCTCCTGAGCCTCTCTCTCCTTTACGAAGCAGCGAGTCATATGCTTCGGCCGGGAATCGAACACGGGCCGCCCGCGTGGAAGGCGGGCATTCTACCACTGAACCACCGATGCTACATTAAAATTCAATGCAAAGCTGGTATTCGCAGTGCTGATAATCTACTTGAATTTGTTCGGATACATTTTTACTAAATTTCCATAACTTTTTTTGCGCGATTGATCTTTTTTGATTATTAACACTATTTACAGCATCGGTTGTCAGGACGGTAGGTTGTATTTACTGGTTTCTAAGTTTAACACGTCGGTAAGTGATTTACTTACCGTTCAGACGTCGAAAAGTAATAAATAGCATAAAAGCAATTTCACCAAAATGCAAAATATATTTTAAACTGATCGAGAAGTATAAATGTCACTTTTGACATTTCGTTCATTTCGAAGAAATTTAAATTATTTTATTCGGAATTTATTTCAATACGATCGCGCAAAAAATGGTGTAAGCATCTCGAACGTTAAGGGTAATTACAACGTTTGCATGTAGATTTCTCTCGTAGAATTGGACAAAATGATAGGAGGATTAAGGAGTCTAGCACATTTACATTTCGAAATACAGGGTGTGGAAATTTTGAACTTGAATGTTTTAATTCGATAGCTTTAAAATGAATGGATAAATTGATTTGACATTTAGCAGCTTGTTTTTAAATGTAAAAGGACATATTTTGATAGAAATAGTAGTTTGTGCAACTAGTTTAGATATGATGGCCATATCGCACGGGGACGAAGTTTGAGCACGACGCCGTAGGCGGAGCGGCTCAAGTGCGATATGGACAATCCACACGAGTCGAACAGCATATTTTTTCTACGACCCACTTGAGAAAAATCTAGAAAATAAAAATTTCTATAAACTGTAATATAGCTTCAAATTGAAAATTTTACAATTCAATTTCATGTATCCGCCAATTTTTTGTGGTGAACGTACAGTTCTTGAATGTCCAATTTGTATAATGCTACGGTTTCCCTTTTTAAATATACGATGCTGTTATAAGTAGATGTTGCCAGTCGGACTCCCTCATGAAGGGTACCGTACCATTATATATAATAATGAATATTCTGCTAAATATTTCAAACGTCTACCTGTTGTACCTGTTGTCCTTATTAATATCAAGCAGAATAATTACTTAAAAATAAAATTAACATTTAAAAAAAAAATTTCACGGGGAATCGAACCCGGGTCTACCGCGTGAGATTCTGGTTTGCTTACTACTCGACCACCGAGGAATATGCAAGTTGTTTATCTATAACGTCAGATGTATTACATAATTTTATAAAATCTGAGTTCCCCTTAAATACCCATTTCATTTTGTTTTAAGTATTTGGCATTTTCACAACTCGTGCGCAAAAGTATAACTTCACGCACTTGTATCATAAATAACTATTGTGCCAATCAACTTAATGATAAGATTTTTATTTTTATTTATAATCAATACTACCAAAGTCTATATATTCCAATAAGTCCGGTCATTCCTTTGATCGTCGGAAAACGCCGGCATTTTTTGCGGAGAGTCGTAAATCATGTGCGACACCTGTTTTTGCTAGTCATTTGGTAGTATACGAGGTGACGGACGGTGAATTCATTTGTGAAGGAATTTACCGGGTGCAATTAGAAAATATGTTGACTTTATTCTTGTTTTGAAAAATATTGGCAATTTATATAAATTATATTATTGCTAAGTAACTTTTTAGAAATTTTGTTTTAACCGAGGAATGGAATGAAAAAAATCATAAACATAGACTTCAATAACGGATATCCGAGCGTATATCTGATAATACTTAATACATAATAAAGAATGATCAGCGAATGAACATTTGTGTTGATATAATCATTATAAAAGAAATAACACAGTTTAACATCTACTTGGGACAAAACGAATACAAATGAACAATTATTTAGGTCAAGTCCATTTGGAGTGTACTCTGTAGCGTTGTATTGAATAAATAAATAAAAATAATGAAATATCAACAAACAAATAAGTATTACGTACATTCTTAAAAATTAATAAATACTTGAATAGTTATAAATTGTTCAATATTTTCAATTGAGGATGTTCTTTATTCTTTCCAAATGTCCTTAGTGAGTGATTTGCAAATTTCAGTGTATAATAGATTCGCACCCTTGTATATAAGGACAGCAGGTATTCCCATGGGAAGTTTGGGCAAGGATGCGAAAATGCGATAGTAGACAACTTGGTCTTCAAGTTCATTCATATTCCTACATCCTGCACACATAAATCATTGAAATTTTCAGTGAATATATTTTCTAAAGAAATCAGATATTCACTGAAAATTTCTGGAGGAACTGCCAATCCTCCAAACCGTCCCTGCTTACTACCTTCATAGACTTCTTTTTCGCAGAATGATGTGGAATGGTCACAACCTTTCTTATTGCAAAAGTTTAGGCAAATATCGCATTTGTGTTTAACAAAACACTTTTGCAAGAAATATCCACCCACATAAACCAGGGCATTTCCTTCTTCTGTGGACAAATCCTGATAGTCTTTCCTTTTTATGTCCAATATTGGCTGACCATTTTTTTTCTTGGCCGTCGTAAACAAGGATCCTTAGGAAGACGAAAAAATGATAATTGATTATGAATTGCAGTATTGTTTCTACACGAATCCACGCAACAATAATTTCCATAAGAAGGCATCGCACACAATCAAAAACACAGTGCAGATAACGTTCGCACAAATTAAAATTCAAGATCACTTTCTTTGGCGCACCCGATACAACGCTCTGCTACACCACCGTGTAAGTCAAACAGAACTGAAAAATAAATAAATCCCACATCAGATGTGGGTTTTGCCGGTGAGACGGTGGGTGTCGGCAGGAGGGGGATTTTCGCGTCGTCGAGAGAGTGGTCGGACTTATTGGAATATATAGACTTTGATACTACTGTATATTTTTCTTCAATGAAGTTTCATCCAGAGGAAAATAAATTCTTATATTAATATATGTATTTATTTATTGATTAAAAAAATTTTTGCTTAAAAGGAACTAAAGTTCCTACCGTGTGTCCCGCGAAACGTTCTACCTTTTCTTTAGAATGTTTTAGTTATGTTAGATTTTAAAATTTAAATTTTCAATCTTATGATTAATGTTATTGTTAATTAATTTCACTGTACAATGTAAGTATATTTGATTGATGTGTGTAATCACTTATAAATTATTTGATTTGTACCAATTGAGTCATTACTCCAACAAAGCTCTTTGTCTATAGTTAAAATCTATATATCGCTTGAAAGTTAATTTTGAATTGAAACTTAAAATCAGTAGATAAAATACAAAATTATAGAGTTATTGTATTGGATATGGATGGAATATCTCTTTCGAAAAACATGTTTCCCTCACATTAATAGATTACTGGACTTTTCAAATACGTTACCAAAAAAGACAATTAAATATATTCACTTTTACATCAATAAATACTTAATGTAATTGATAAATTCCTATCAATATGTACATATATAAAAAATTCCAATCCTTTTAGTTTTATTACATATAGCCAAACCGTCGGTAGCAGCAAAATTTAAAAAAAAATATAAATAAAACTCTCTGGAGTTTGTGTAGTTGCTCTGTTTTTCTTATAATTTTTGATAAATCAAATTATTTTAAACTTCCTGATCTTCTAATAATTCCTGTTGCTAGATGTAGATCTCTTGTACTTGATGCTGTTCGTTTGAAAGGTACTGCAGCATGAGTTTGTCATTTGCTGTTCATTAGTGATACTTGTGCTGTTATGGAAATAAATAGTGGGAAATATCTTGAGCTCCCTTCAATGTGAACCTATTCTTTATATTATTATACGATCCTCTTACCCTTTAAAATGAGTGTGGCAAATATAATCATTTGCTTTCAATGCTAAGATTATCGTGAAATTATTTCACGTACTGTTGGCCAGAAAAAATACAGAGATAGTGGTGTATATTTTCACCGAAATACTATTCGATGATATTTTTCATCATTCTAGTCTAGCTTAACAACTTTTCACAACACTCGTTTTTACCATTAATTGTTAATTTAGATTCAACTTTTATAAATATAAACAATAATATTATTATACGGAGATTTTGTTATAGGTTAACTTGGTCGGGATACTTCACTCTGTCATCAGACCAATTTGCTACTCTCGCGCCATCTACTATTCAATGCTTTTCGCGGACACTTTTTCGACATTTTCCCTATACAAGTTTGTGCTCCTTATATCTAGTCTCCATGGGAAATAGCTTGAGGATTAATTTTTTGAAAAAATGCCAAGTGTCACTTTTGGTAGAGAATTGGACAAAAAATATAATAAAAACTTGATCAGATCATAAAGATTATTCTGAGTTATTTAAACCATAGGGGTTTACAATTTCTGACCAAGTTACAGCCTGGTAATGTATATGGTTGTAATCAGCATTTATTTCTGGACATGATTATGAAAGAAAATTCCATTTATAAAGTTCTGGAGCACTTGCGCCCATACCACCTAATCTCACATTGGTTTCATCTCACATGGAAATCAAATTTTAGAGTCATACCACGTAAACGTATATAACAGTTCAAGTTTGAATAGAATATTGTGTGAAGGTGGCTACAGACGTAACTGTAGGTACAGTAGCCACAGTAGCTTGACTCATGTTCATCAATCGATTTACACAATCAAGCTTAAAATCCCTTCGCCACCATACGATACAAGCATGTTTGCAAAATTACTTGTTCAAATGGTTTATGAAATAGTTTAAATTGTTGGTTAATAATATTTTGGGGAGGCTATGCTGTACACGGCACTGACAGCTGTCAAGCGCAAGCGCTCGCTCGACTCAAACTCAGCGCGTCGACATGGATGCCAGAGGGGTTTCAGCGGTACAATCCAGTGTCGTTAGATTTTAAAAATATTTATTTTGGCGTAGATAACTTTTTTCATTTTCCCCATTTTTTGCCACCCCCGGGGAAGTGCCGCCTCAGGCGGTAGCTTAGTTCGCCTAATGGGTACGTCCATTATGATATATATATGCCTTGGTTGTTGGACTTCAATTACAAAAGAAGTGAGATCTAAATGGTCAATCCTGAAATTTGTAGGTACCCATTTTTACATCAAGATATTTTTTCCAATACTCCACGCTAAATGGTAACCATTTTTTGGCCTAAAAACAAAAATAGTTTTAATTTTTTTAGTCATATGCTTAAAGTTTCTTGTAAGTCTCAAGTTGTTAGTAATTTTTGGCAACTCAATATTCAACCTTATTTGTTTTTGTCCCTCACTATTTTTCAGATGCAATAAGCCACTTTTACAATCTATCCACTATTTTAAATGACCGTATCTCCCATTGCATCAATCGTACAAAAACAAAAAAACCCTTTTGAATTGTCATCTCAACAGGCTTTAATTATGCCTATATTTTTTTTCTAAGCAAAAGCAGATTTTTCGTCGCTTAAAAACTGGGATTTTTTGGGTAAAAATCGAAATTTTCTTTGCCCAATATCTCGTGAAAAACTAAAAGAGATCTTTCTGTATTAAAAACTGACAATTTTTCAAATAGGTAGGTCTATTCTGGTATCTTCTTGCCCCCCTCCACCTTCTGATGTCCACACTTCCAGAGTTGTATCATCGGATTTTACACCTGCCATTATTTTCGAATTAGATTTACCTCCTTAACTGCATTAGGTGTGAATTTCAGGTCGAAAGTAAGTATGGCGTATCTCTCATTCTTCCAGAGTGATAAGTTACTAGCTCGTATACTCCTGTCCAAGTTCCAACTGCCACTTGTTGATAGTAATTGTATTTGTATTTGTATTTATTTATTTGGGCTGACGTTCACTGAGACCCAAAAAATCTATTGTGCCCCCTTACTTCTACTCAGTTTTTGAGGAGAGTCTCAGAAACTAGTAGCTCTCTTAGTCCTATTTCCCGGAGAAATATTAGGATATCTGCAGGCATCAACTTAGGTAAATGCTCCTCTTCTATCCAGTAATCTCCCAGGTGCTGGGCTCTAGGATTCTGAAGTGCTGTCCAGTTGGAAAGTATGTAGATGGAGGTTTCTTCTTCCATGCCACAAGATCTACATTCATCTTCCACCACTATTTTGAGCTTATTCAGGTGCCCATTCAGGCGACAATGTCCCGTTAGGATACCTGTTAAAACTCTTAGCGCAGTTTTACTTTGACTTATGCGTTCATTTGATCTCAACAGGTTGTAGTCACCCAGAAGAGTCTTTGATTGTATGAGCCGTACTAGATCTTTCCAATGGTCAGGATCTTCTCTTTTTCTCGGCTTTACCTATTTCACCCAATATTACAATGGGGCTGATTCCGCAAAAGGGTTCAGGCCCCCAGAAAGGTATTTCATTCCCCATCTTTGCCAGTTCAACTGCTATTTCCTTTCCTTCTATTCCAGTGTGTCCTGGAATCCATAGTAAGGTTGTTGATTGTAATTGTCTGTATTTGCTACATATCTACATTAGTCCCTAATGAGTGAAAAGTTGAGTTCATTATTTTTGATTTGAAGTTTATTTTTGTTACCTAGACAAATGTCACTACATTAGATAACTCTAATATCAATACCATAATCGAGCAACAACAACTCGTTCTAATCTTTGGAAGGACGACTCCAAAGTACATTAATAATTTTGTTAATCGTCTTGAAAAAGAAATTGTATTTAAATTCGATAAAATGCTCGCTCTTGTCAGGTCGTAAATATTTGAAATGTCTGGAGTTAATTGAACGACTTAAAACACAAAAAGAGTTATCGGTTACCAGCAAGACGTCGTTAAATTTTAATTTTTATGATTTAATAGAATTTGATTGGATTTAATAGAATAACATGCAACTTTTTTCGATTTCTCGAGTAATAAAAATGTACTTATCGATACTTTATTGAAAATGAAATTATAATACAGTCAAGGAGGTAAATTGTAGGATAAGTAGCTGGAAAATAATGGCAGCTACTTAAAATAAATTGAATTTGACTGTGGGTGTGTCGAATCCGATAATACAACTTTGGAAGTGTGTACCTTAGGAGGAAAATACCAAAATAAACCTACCTATTGGAGAAATTGCCGGTTTTCCATAAGATGCACCCCTTCCGAGATATATAAATTCTGCTGTAGTGCAGTAACAAACACTAGAAACTTGCAGTTTTCTTTTTTGATCAGCATTACTGCAATTCTGAATAAGGCCAATATCTTCTGTCATATCTTAATTGTTATTCAAAACTTTACAAACCCTCTTTCACGTAAATAGATTTGAAGCAAATTAAAATAAAGTAGTGTGATGAAGTTTATTTTATGAACGTTAAAAAATATCGAAAAAAGTTTGATGACCATCATATAATATAGTAACCTTTTTCATTTCAATCTTTTCATCGAAGGAGAACCGGGAAAGTTAATCCTTAAAGCCTTGTGTGCTGGACATTTCCAAATAAACAACTTAATCGGATACAGAAATTGAAAAAACATCAAAAACCGACGCGATGCTTTATTCATTTGGCGATTGAAAAAATATCCTTGGGGTGGAAATACAAGAACTGTCTATCACAGACCACTGGCCAACTGTCAATAACATATCGGCTGCCGCCTTATACCCCGTACCTGAATAAGGTCTCTCTTTTGATTTTCAGTTTATAACAAAAGTACTTTCTTACAACCACGACGCGACGGTTATACGAGTAGTTGTTATCAAAAATTCGAAAGTTATTTACTCGTTTTTACAGTCCTATCAGACACAGAATGTGGTATTGTCAAGTTCAAAGAATAGTATTGGGATTGAGTCGCAAAATCTATATACTTAAAATATAATCTGTTTATTTTTATAGAATATTTATAATTTGCATTAAACACGAATATTTTTGTTAGAAGTACACTTGACACTTATACTTATAAGCATCATTATCGCTAGCAGACTATAGCTGTGTCTGTCATCCCTATCCAGTGTGCCACTACCACCAGACAGACGACGACAGGGCTGCCAACCAACCTAAAGCAAAATAAGGCTTGCTGACTTTTTTCCATGCAGAAAATTTGGCCTACCCGCTATAACCACCACTGCTACTCATTGATAATAATGAAAATACGGATTAGCGTTGCTGACCTGTGTGGGAAGTAATGGTACATTAAAGAACACGTGGATAATCTTTAAAACATTTTCATTTTTCTAATCTTGCCGCTGATTGTGAATTAATATAAGCGAAGAGCAAGTCAACGTGTTGATTTATTAATAAAATTACAGAAGTAAAAAATAGAACAGTTGCTTGAATATTTTATAAAAATGATTTCGGTACTGTTTTGACATCTAGCATGGGATTAATTACAATTTAATTTCTATACAGTCATTTAGTTATTAAAAATGTCTAGATTGTGAATATACCCTAAAATTGTCAGATGTTGTTGATTTTTTTCTTGAAATACCATAGGCATACAAAAACTTCCATCTACCATGGTGAACGATGAAATTTTTGAAAGTGGTTGATTTATTTTAAAAAATTTACATTTACCATTAACATACCATAAAATTTTGAAAAGGACTTCATAAAATTTGTAGAAGTTTTCATACTATGGAGTTGACTTGTAATAATTTCCATTTAGCATAGGCATATTATGATAACATTTTTAAAAAGGATTCATTCCATTTTTTCACCACCCCAGTCCTTTTTTATAGCTCCAAGAATTGTTACATATTATGTCTTGAGGATTTTTATCCTCTGCTCTGTTTATGAGATTGGCATTTTATAAATTCAGAAGGGAAAATTAAAGTGTAAAATGCTACTAGGTAACTTATAACTGCACAACCCTTTCATCTTTACACTAGTCTCAACAAGTTACACCACGCACTTACATATTATATCAACTAGATATATGCATTTATCTGAAATTGAAGATTAACCAAATTCACCGTAAAATTTTTGGAACTTCTTTTGCGAAGGTTATAAGACATAATAATACTTGTCAATTTCAAAATATGCACCTTTCGCTTAAAATCACCTGTATAATGATTTGCTGTTGAAGGGAAAAGAAAACTGGTCGTATGTACTACGAATATTATAATTCCGAAGGGAACGTTTAGGTTCTCTCATAAATATTTTCCATATTTCCATATTATTCTTTGAAGTCCACTTAAGTAATAACAATGGAAATTCTCGCTTTTACTTTTACCTTTTATAAAAAAAATTCTTTCAAGAAACATGTTCTTTGATACTTCTGTAGAAATAACCGCTTATGTTTTTATAAGGAGCAATACTGGCCAAATCTGCATTCTTACGTTTATCTTCAACCATCTTAACGTGGACTTTGTAGTATTACTCAAGAATAAAGAATAAAATATTATATT
>CAJUYI010000387.1:972-18171 GCA_910591695.1 Galerucella pusilla
AAGGAATACTAAATACATATCTTTCTATCTTATCTAGCAATTTTCCTCTCAAGTTCCTCGAATCCTATAAGTTTAGTATCATGGCGCCAATCGGAAAATCATCCCTTGGGACACCCGGAAATTGTGGATGGTTATATATGGAAAAGAGTCGGGCAGCGACGGAAAACTTTTCATCCTATACTACACGCATTATTTTTCGACTGTCATAATCGTTTTTGCACTTTTTGATGTTTTTTTTTCAGCTAGACGTCGAGGGGAGACCATGCATGAAAATGATTAACTGTTTTAAGGGTCGTCCATATGCTTTTTTCTTAGAACAAGGAATTTGGACTAAATATAATAAGCGAATTGGGAAAGTTCCACGACGATACGTTCGTCATTGTAGTAATTAGGATATTAAAAAAATTGGATACATTTTTTCTAAAATTGTTTGTTGAAGGGTTAGACTCAAGTCAACAGATGGGCTAATTCAAATTTTCTGTTCGACAAGATTGTGAAGTAGTGTGTGATCTTTCATACACTCGGCGTCAGAGGGTGTCATTTGAAAATGAAAAGTGAGAGGTACCATAGGGCTGTAAAATGTAAAACATTTTTTTATAAGTCATTAGAAAGGTACTTTAACGCCGCATCCAATGCAGTTTTTTATTTATCAATTATCTTGTCAAATGAGCGAGATATTTCCTGTATACGATAACTTGGAAGACCCTGTATAGTCATTGATATTATATAATTTTTGTCTAGAAAATTCAACGTTTCCTTTAATTTGGAAAGAATCTAAGGTTCTACCATACCAAAAACGGACAATCCTGTCGATTGCAATGAGCTACGTCCTATAAGCTTATTGTGTACTCTAAAATCCTGGAAAAAGTGATGGATGAACAAATACGTCAACACATCATCAAATTCGACTTATTACCTGAACACCAGTCTGGGTTTCGGCCAGGATATAGCTGCACTACTGCACTCCTAAAAGTTTTAGATGACATTTATTCTTATATCGATTCCAACAAACTTTGCATCTTAATCTTATTAGATTACTCTAAGGCATTTGATGAAATTAATCACTCTTTGCTTCTGTCATGTAATTATATGTGTTTTGATAAACAAGCGCAAAAAATGTTGCAGTCCTACTTAGATCAAAGATCTCAAAGAGTATTTCTAAATACAAAATTGTCAAGGAAAATGTACCTCACACGTGGGGTTCCGCAAGGATCCATCTTAGGTCCCTTGCTATTTTCCCTATACACATCCCAATTTCCAAGTTACCTGAAATGTATGAAGGCTCACTATTACGCGGACGACACGCAGTTGTATATGGATTTTAATGAACCAGAAGTTGAAGACGCTTGTTTAAAAATTAACAAAGAACTTGAAACTATAATAGAGATTTCAACTAAATTCTGCTTAAGTGTAAATTCCTCAAAATCGAAAGTCATGCTATTTGGTCGTAGAAATGAGAAAAATAGAATAAAAAGTAAAATACACTTGAAAATTAATAACGATAGTTAAATTTTATCCAACTGTGAAAAAAATCTTGGACTCGTTTTAGATGACTCCTTAACATTTTCCTCCCATATTTCATCAATAATTCAGAAAGCATTTTGCAATTTGAAACTCTTATTTTCTCACAGACAATTATTTAATAAAACGACCAGAGTTATGCTCTATGATAGCCTGGTACTCTCGCAGTTTAACTATTGTGATGTGATATATGGACCGGCACTTACACAACTGGATCAAAATCGATTACAGCGAATTCAAAATATGTGTGTTCGTTTTATTTGCGGCATCAGACGTCGAAATCCAACCCCCAGGCATCTTGCAGATCTTGGCTGGCTGAATATAAAAAATAGACGCATTCTTCATAGTTCAGTACTATTTCACAAAATTATGTTAACCCAAACACCTTATTACCTACCGAAAAAAATTAAAAAGAGATCAGAAGTACACAATGTAAAAAAAGTTTTTCTACGACCACTATCGAAAGTCGTCTTTTGTGCCTTGAGGAAAGTTGATGTTTTCCGCGAGATGTCAATTTGACATAATTGGCGCTTTCAAGCAGAAAGTAACTTTGGCGCACGCCTAATTTTAGTAGTTATTTTGATATAAACAGTAGAATAAAATATTTTAGTTGATTTCCCAATATGTTGAAGCATCCAACAGTATTTTCCGTGAAAATTTAATGAGATCTGGAAAATATCTGACATTAATGTAATAAGTGTTGCCTACGTACATAGGTACACTAAACTGCAATCTGGAAACAATTGGAATTATTTTATTTTGGTGTGATCGTAAAACAAATCTGGTGTGTATTTCGAGCAGAAGGTTATTTGGTAGCTCTCTGTCTCGACTGCCAAAGTACTACTTTTTGCTCTTGATACACAAATAGCTATTATTAACCCTGAACGCAAAATACAGTTTAAGACTCCGAATAAAATTAAAAATATGAAGTAACAATACTAACAGCACTGAATAATTACTGTCAGTCAATAGTCGAATTAAGAGGGATGATCACACGCACGCACTTGCCAATAGCAAGTCAGATGGTTGCCTAGCTGACGATGAATCTCGACCAATTGAGTTCCTTTGGAAGATGTGCTAATATGGTTACCACATGACGTTGACGGCTCGGAGGAAAGAAAAGCTTTTTTCAACCTAACCATCATATTTACAAACATTTAAAATTTTCCACAAACTATGTTCAATAACTATGAGCTTTCAACCGCAACCTAATCATTGGAGAATTTTTCAGCCACAAATATAACGGCGAATTTGGGGGAGTTATGGTTAACTTTATTGACAATAACAATCAAATTGAACAAGAAAAGAAGGGCCATCTGAAAATAACGTATTCAGTTTGACAGAAGCAGATCAAATATAACGACAGCTGACGCTTGATGAGTCGGAAATCAGAAATTATATGTGGAAATATAACTCCAACGTTTTAACAGATAAAATATAACCATAAGTATAAATGAGTTCAAAACATATTTAGATGTACAACTTGTTGTTGAGAGAAGAATATACTTTTTTAGGATTCAAGAATCCTTGGAAAATATATTCTGCTCAAATATTTCTGGAGCTGTAAAGAAGGCTTGAAACCCCTGTGATTATTTATCAAAGTTTATGTTCAATTTAAAAGTTCAAACGAACTTGAAAAGTAACATGTTTAAGAATAAGTAGAATTCAACTTTAAATTTTATAATTTCCATCAACTTGTAAAATGTGGAATAAGTTTTTCAATTAATCTAGAAAGAATGTTAACAATTCGATTAATTTGAATTTTATCATCTGATAGTGATTAGAAAACCACTGCAATTGCTTCAAAAATAGAATTTACTAATTAAAACCTAAAAAACTTTCGAAAAGTTAAAAATGTTTCCTACAACTTCGCCTCTCTTAGACAAAAAGTTAATCAAAGAAATAAATTTGGTAAGAATAGCACTTTCTTTCTACCTTTTCTTAACTTCTGCAATTTTTCTTTTCTAAGTTTTCTCATTAAAGCTTAAATTATCAACCGCCTTGATGCCCGCTAGATGAAAAAAAATCTCGGTGTTTCCACTTCACTATCGACTTCTATTTCAAAAAGACTTCATTTCAATCTCGAAAGTTATTAGGTTATCTATAAAAATCTCATTTTTCCCATGTCTAAGCTTATAAATCACTTATTCTATTGATACCAAATTAATAATTCATAACATTGGAATTTAATTTCAATTTAGTATTTCTTAACAGAGTAGAAGTAGTATATGAACAATATTTTTCCTACGACTACGTGATAATTTCTCCAAATCATGTGTAATCAACATCTGACATATTAGTACACAGTAATATAAGGCATTATTATTACTTTCTTTTCTACCTCTTATGAACCAAACACGTACCTGGTTTTGAAATTACCAATCTAGATCATTTTGTACATTTGATTGATTGCGTATGTCTCCCTTTCAAAATTTAATTTTTTCTACTCCTTCACTATAAGTTTTTAATTAAATGCCAATTTTAAGTTTCATAATGATACTCATTATAACACTGGTTTTCATTATAAAGCTGAATAATTGACCAATGGAAATATAGATTTTCAAATACCCAAGTAGGCAGACCCAATATTTTCTGTAGAATGTTTGACATTTTTTTATGACAGTTTAAATCTTTTGCGTCAGTTTTCAAGAGAAATATTAGGCAACAGACCAAAAATACCTAATGACCAATGTAAATACATATTTAAAACTATTAATTTTTGTTTGCCATAATTTATTACCAATTTTGTATAACAGTAACATACCTAATATACACTTTATGCTATTAGTTTTCGATCTGTACATGCCGGGTTCGAGTGCCGGGTAGTACATTTTTTTATATTTTTTTAAATAAAGTTTCTTCGTAGATAAAATAGTGTATGCAACTCTTATGCAATGGTTATTAATACACTCGCATTAACCATACGAAACTCGCCTTTGGCTCGATTCGTATCTCGGTTAATGCTTGTTTATTAATAACCATCATTACATGATCGTTGCATAATATACTATTACATTAAATGGTATTGGATACATGTAGGTAGATATTAAATGAGAGACCAAAATGAGCAGATGGGATCAGCACCTACGACAGAACGTGAGGTGAGTACAAGTAGGTAGCCTAAACAGAATGAAATCAAATAAAGAATTAATAATGCGCGGTAACAAATCGCCTATGAATATATGTATTTAAGAGAAAAATAGTTATTTTCCTAACTAGTGCGGAAAGTGATACTTTCCCGCACGCGACTGCAGTTGACCCGAACGACGCGAAGCGGAGTTCGGGCAAGCGGTCAATGGCGGGAAAGACACTTTACGCGTGAGTTAGGAACATTATTTTTTTTTACGACCGTATATACAAAAAAGTATATCAACCCATTTTTCAAAATTTATTTTATTTTAACACACATATAAAAAACTTAGACCAAAAACCATTATTATTATTATCAATTATTATTATAAATATTAATATTAGAAACACAATTAGTTGCATTCTGTGAATTACTTAAAATTGCCGGTCCTGTGGAGTTATTTGGTGTTAACTGGTGAGTGAATGACGTTGATGAGGATGGCATCGTTTGCAGGTCACATAAAGATGACGATGAGGGTGACGGCAACAATTTTAAGTCATTTGTAGATGAAAGAATTTCATTTGATATATTTCTCTTATATCAAACCCGGGAGGTTTGATAGTTGTTTTGTGACACTACTTTAAAGAATTTACAAGGTTATATCAAAATATTTATTTTATTTTATATTTCCAGAAAATTAAAAAAGGTAGAACGTGTCGCGGGACACACGGTAGGAACTTTAGTTCCTTTTAAGCAAAAGTTATGTAATACATCTGACGTTATAGAAAAACAATTTGCATATTCTTTGGTGGTTGAGTAGTAAGCACACCAGACTCTCACGCGGTAGACCCGGGTTCGATTCCCCGCGAGGAGTTTTTTTTATTGTTAATTCTATTTTTAAATAATCATTCTGCTTGATATTAATAACGACAACAGGTAGACGTTTGAAATATTTAGCAGAATATTCATTGTGTGGATATGATTCTTCTCTTTGATTAGAATAATTATCCTTTGGTTGGTTAAAGAAAACAGCTTATTTTAATAGCTTTTTCTATTGATTTTATTTATCGTGACAATACAAAAATAAGTGGACTGTATATTGACAGTTATGTCAAAAAATATAACCATGGTGATAGCACCTTAGGCTGGTGGCTAGATAAAAAAGATTGTTCATACCGCCGCCCTTGAAAGTACTGCGGTATCTTTCAATAATTTGAATGTTGGGTACATAATGTAAATTTTCATTACTGACACAAGTAAGTCCATTTTTGACTGCGAATGTCCGTGATATAGGTGAGTCTATGGAAGTCCTTGATCTTCATCAGATATGGGGAGAGGGCACATCTTGACAACACTTCGTTTTAAAATATTGCAGTTCGAGGTACGTACACTAACAACACGTGTGATACCGTCCTTGCCTGGGTGTAGACTCACTATCCTTCCGGTTGTCCATTTGGATGGTGGATTGTTGTCATCCTTCAAAAGAACCAAGGATCCTTGAAGCTTTTCCATATCGGTTTTGAAACGCCATTTTGAACGCTCGTGGAGTGTATGTAGATACTGGGTAGACCATCTGCGCCAAAAGTGTTGAACCTAACATCTGGTATCTTGTGAAGTGGTTCATAGGTGTTGTTTGAATGTCAATGTCAGGTATGAGGTTAAGAGGATGGCCAATAAGAAAGTGTCCAGGAGTGAGGGTTTCGAGGTCGTTAGGGTCATTAGTTATTGGTAAGAGAGGTCGAGAATTTAACACCGCTTCCACCTGAACCATAAAAGTATAAAATTCTTCATAAGTAAGGAGGTTTTCGTCAGATACTATACGACGTAAATGATGTTTAAAGGATTTTACCGCACTTTCCCACAAACCTCCAAAATGCGGAGAACCGGGATTAAAATGAAACTGAATCATATTATTTTTGGCATAGGTTTCAAATTCAGTTGATTGACAAAGTTTATAAATTTCACGTAGCTCGCTATTTGCCCCAATAAAGTTGGTGCCATTATCGGAATATAAGTGCTGACATAAACCGCGGCGAGAGACAAATCTTTTAAGCATGGCCAGGAAACCTTGAGAAGTCAAATCGGTAACCAGTTCCAAATGCACTGCTCTAATAGCCAAACACACAAATATGCATAGATACGCTTTGATGAATTTCCGGTTACGCAATTTCGAATCTTTTATCATAAAAAATCCAGCATAGTCCATGCCGGTGTGAAGAAATGGTCTTGATGGGTTAATTCTTGGTTCAGGTAAATTTCCCATAAGAGTATGTAAATGTTTGGGGTTTTGTTTATAGCAAGTTATGCATCTATGAATAACATATTTTACAGTTGATTTTCCCTGTATGGGCCAAAATTTTTGTCTCACAAAAGAGAGAGTAGATTGTGTACCGGGGTGGAAGTTTATTTTGTGTATGTGAGTTATGATTAAATGAGTGAAAATGTGACTCTTTGGTGAAAGTATAGGATGTTTGGCTTGATAGTCAAGATTGGAATGTTGGAGTCTACCACCGACTCGCAAAACTCCAGTTTTGTCAATGAATGGGTTCAAGGATTTCAATTTACTTTGAGGCTTTAAGTAATTTTTGTTTTTCAATTGTACTAAATCTTTAGAAAATGTTTCACCTTGAATTATGGTAACTAGGGTAGTTAATGCGTGTTCACGTTCAAAAAGTGTTAATTGTCCTATTTGACGGGTATGTTTTGATAATTTCAAATTTTGAATGAATCGTAGGCAGTAAGCAGTCACATTAATCAGTTTATTGTAGTCAGAAAATTTTTCAAATAATGAAAAATTCGATCTTGAAGAAATGAGCAAAATGGATTTAGGGTTCAATTCTAGGGTTTCAGAATCTAGTTTTTTACGTTTGTAATTAGAGATATGAGTATTATTGGGCCAAAATTCCTTTGGCTTGGATAAAAAGGCTGGACCATGCCACCACATAGAGCAGGTTTTGAGGTCCTGAGGACTCATGCCCCGAGATATAATATCCGCTGGATTTTCAGCAGACGAAATGTGATACCATGTATTCGGATCAGTAATTTGCTGGATTTCTGAAATTCTATTACAGACGTATGATTTCAATTGTCTAGGCTTTAAAGAAAGCCAACAGAGAACAATAGTAGAATCAGTGTAATAGTACACCTTTTTTGGTTGACAAGTTGAAGCTTTTATGACTTTATTCATTAATCGAGATAGGACTAGGGCACCACATAGTTCAAGACGTGGTAAACTTACGGCTTTTAAAGGAGCTACGCGGCTCTTAGCAGTTAGTAGATGAACAGAAATATTGCCATAAGAATCTATAGAACGTGAATATATGCAGGCTCCAAAAGCATTGATGGAAGAGTCACTGAATCCGTGGAGTTCAAGAGCAACAAATGTTTTGATTGTGACTTGGCGGGGAATTTTGAAATAATCAACTAAGGATAAGTGATGGGTAAAGTTTTTCCATACTCGGAAAATGTCTGTGGGTACAGGATCATCCCAAGCGATTTTAAGTAACCATAATTTCTGTAAAAGGATTTTGACTTGTAAAACCATAGGTCCTAGAAGGCCAAGAGGGTCGAAAATCTGTGAAATAAGTGATAATATGACACGTTTAGTTACAGGTGTAGAGTTAAGATCGATGTTAGAGTTGTAGATGAAAATATCTTGTTCGGAATTCCAAGATATGCCTAGGGTTTTATGGTGATGAGATTCATCAAGTGTTAAGGATTTAGATTGAGTAAAGGGCTCGGTTATGTCAGATATTACAGATTGGCTAATGGAAGAAAATTTTCTTAATTCAAGTCCGTATGTTTCAAATATCTTTATAAGATTTTTGCGAATATTTAAAAGAGCTTCTTCAGTAGATGCACCGGTGATGACGTCATCGACATAGACATCATTTCTTATGATTCCACTTTCTGTGGGATAAGAGTTCAAGGTGTCTTCTGAGATTTGGTTCAGACAACGCGTGGCTAAAAAAGCACTGCTTGCCATTCCATAAGTGACTGTGTTCAATTCAAAATGTCCAATTTTGTCTTGAAAGTTGTCACGCCACAGAATTCGTTGGAGGCAACGTTGCTGAGGTTCGATCAAAAATTGGCGATACATTTTTGTTAATACAAAATTATGCTGTCGAAAACGCAATATTACGGTAAATAAATCGTTTTGGACAGTAGGTCCGACTTTCAGGCAGTCATTGATAGATACTCCTGAAGACGACGTAGCAGATCCGTCGAAGACGACTCTGAGGCGAGTAGTTAGGCTATCACTCTTTTCCACACAATGATGTGGAAGATAATAAGAGGGATATACAGAGTTATGGCTGGAGATATCTGGGTTTATTTCAGACATATGTCCAAGGCTTTTATATTCTGAGATAAAGTCGCAGTAGGTTTTTTTCATATCAGGATTCTTATTCAGTTTCTGCTCAATTGCAAGAAAACGTTTCAAGGCGGTTTGGAAAGAGTCTCCAGGCTGAGAAACATTGGGCCTGAGAGGAAGGCTTACAATAAATCTTCCAGAGGAATCTCTATGTGTAGAGGCTTTAAAATGGTTTTCACAGTCGATTTCTTCTGGGGAATATTTATTTTTAGATATTTGTTCGGTGGTTTTTTCGCAGTTCCAAAAAAGCTGCAAACTATTTTGAAGATCGTTGTTAGTACATTTTAAGGAGTTTGTGTGTTGATTATTTGTTGTCAGTAAATCAACTGGGCCACTTACTACCCACCCTAGTTTGGTGTCTTGTAAGATAGGATTATTTTTGCCCAATTTAATTTGGTTAGCATTAAGGAGGTTGTAAAAAACGCCTGCGCCTAGAAGTATATCTATATCGGCAGGTTTGAGAAACTCAGGGTCGGCTAGGTGAATATTTGTTGGTAAATTTAAATTTGTGATGTTTATAGAGAAGGGAGGTATTTTTTCGGTTATTTTACTTATCACCAAGGCTGGTATTTTGATAGAAAAATTATCATGAGTTGATTTTATTTTGAGTTGAGTTCGTTTAGAAATATTGGTGCACTTTTCGCTAATTCCTGAAACGGACATTTTAATAGGCTCAAAAGGTAAGTTTAACTTTTCAAATAAATTCTGAGTGACAAAATTGGATTGACTTCCATTGTCAAGTATGGCCTTAAATACTATAGGCTGATGGTTTTTGTCAAATACCTCAATAAATGCGGTAGAGAGTAAGACAAATGAGTTTTGGTTTGCATTAGAACAATATAAATTTTGAGAGTGGTTATCTTCAATATTTACATTGTTCACATTGGGTAGAATTCGAAGATTCTCGTGTGATTGAGAGGTAGTTGGATTGTTTGAAATGGAGAATCGTGAATGGGTGGTGCTATTAGTATGAGCGTTAGTTTGGGTGTTATCATGGCATGGTCGATTGAGAGGTTTCATATGATTTGGTTGCATGTGTAGCAATGAATGATGCTTGTTTTGACAGGTCTTGCAAGTATAAGTAGACTTGCAATCACTTTGGCGGTGTCCTGGACGCAGACAATTGGTGCATAAGTTCGCACGTTTTGCCTCCGAAAACCTATTACTTATAGGTAAGTCAATAAATTTTCGGCATGAATATATAAAATGACTGTCTTTGCATAGTGGGCATGAAATAGTGTTGTTGTTATGGGAAAGTAATGTTTTACGTTCGTATTTTTGAGGTTTATCAGATACAAAAGGTTTTTTAGTATTCAATTTGAAGTCAAGAGATTCCAAAAAGCGACAACGTTGAGATAAAAAAGTTATAAAATCTTGAGTTGAAGGATTATCAATATTTCTTGAGAAATGTTCCCATTCTTTACGACTATTATAGTCCAATTTTGAGGTAAGTAAATAAATTAAAATGCTGCTCCATTGGTCTACAGGTTCATTTAAGTTCTGTAAAGATTTAAAATGATTTTGAAAACTGTCCAAAAGTTTTCTTAAACTGAGATGAGAATCATCTTTCACTTGGTTGAGTTCAAAAATACATTTGATGTGCGAGTGCACGATTGCCTTTTTGTTTTCGTATCTTTCCTGCAGAAGGGACCAAGCAGTAGCATAGTTATTCTCGGTTGTGGCTAAAGAGTTGATTATTTGAGCAGCTTCTCCCTGTAAACTGGATCGTAGATAATAGAATTTTTCAATTCTATTGAGTTGAGAGTTTTTCTCAATGAGCGTGATAAAAGTATCTTTAAAATTGGTCCAAGTATCATAGGATCCGCTGATATTAGGTAGTGGTATAGGGGGGAGACGTGAACCGTACTGATCATGTGCCGATGGCAGTGCAACTTGCACTGAAGAGCCAGTAGAGAGTGCACTTGGGGCAGCCTGAGCGGCATTAATTTTGTTTATAGTCAATTTTGCATTTGAGATATTCGTGAAATATAAATTTTCAAATGATTCGTATTCTCGATCCTGATCTTTTATTTCTTCATTATCTAAACAGAGTTTCTCAATTTGAATTTGGACATGCTTAAATTCATCAATCAAAGGTTCAATCCTATTTAATCGAGTGGTCAGGTCTATCAACAAAATAGGACTATTTGAATCATTGCATTTCAATTCCAAAAAGGTTTGAAATCTATTTATTTCGTTAGTGACAGCGTCGCGACGAGCTACGAGATCTTTATAAATGCCAGTTTTTTGACGACTGTCATCTTGATGGTTACCCCTTTTTGATTTAGGCATCTTTGAGGGATGACGATACGGATTAGTTGAGAAATAAAAGTGTTACACCCACGGTAGGTCAAATTGCTACACTTATAACGTATCGGAAGGATCGATATAGCGTTTAAAATCACTTAAACACGTTAAAAAATGGCTTGATTAGCCGTTTCGCGGAAATGACCAGAAAACAGCTCGAAATGGTTCAGATGGATGCGATGCTAATTGAAAGTTAGGTTAGGTTAGATTAGGTTAGGTACCTTGTCTTTGTCAATTTGTCCCTCAGATTTCATAAAAAGATTGCTGCACAATGCTTCTTGTAATATGGATTCAACTGGGTAAACTGGAAGGCTTGACATCCGTCACGGTCCTTGAATTGATCATTATTATAGATAATGGTACGGTACCCTCCATGAGGGTGTCCGACTGGCAACATCTACTTATAACAGCATCGTATATTTAAAAAAGGAAGCCGTAGCATTATACAAATTGGACATTCGTTTACCACAAAATTAGTGGCAACATAAAATTGAATTGTTAAATTTTTAATTTGAAGTTATATTACAGTTTATAGAAATTTTTATTTTCTAGATTTTTTCTTAAGTGGATCGTAGAAAAAATATGCTGCTCGACTCGTGTGGATTGTCTATATCGCACTTGAACGTTTATTTCAACTTCCTTCCTACTGAATTTATAGTCACACACTTCAAGATATCATATAGTGAATGCTTAAATAACAGGACAGAACTTTATTCATAGTTTCGGGGTTAACCTAATCTTTTATAAAAAGTAAAAAAAAACCACGTGGCGCTCAACTTATTTAACTATCTTCTCTTTTAAGCTACAGTTCTGTTTTTTTTAAGTTCGGCGAAAACCACCCCTGAGAATCATTTTTGAATACAAATATTTTTTTACATTAAACATTAAGTTTAAATAACGTTTCATTTGGCCTACGGCGTCGTGCTCTATCTTCGTCCTCGTGCGATATGGCCATCATATCCACACTAGTTGCACAAACTACAATTTCTTTCGAAATATGCCCTTTTACATTTAAAAACTACCTGCCAAATGTCAAATCAATTTATCCATCCATTTTTAAGTTATCGAATTAAAACATTCAAGTTTTCAAAATTTCAACACCCTGTATTTCGAAAAGTAGCGCAAAAAAAATTATGGAAATAATAGTAAAAATTCATCCGAACAAATTCAAGTAGATCACTAGCTTTGCATAGAATTTCAATATAGCATCGGTGGTTCAGTGGTTAGAATGCTCGCATTGCACGCGGGCGGCCCGGGTTCGAATCCGGGTAGGATCATATTCATTATTATTATGAATCGCTGCTTCGTAAGCGAGAGAGAGACTAAGGAGGCACAAGCACGCAAAAGCAAGGCACATAACGAAGCAATCTAACATAACGTAGCGTAACGTAACGCGTAACGGTCAGATCTTTTGTGTCGCGACCCCTGGTCGCTCAAACATAACCTGGCGTAAAGAACTAAAGTTCCAAAAAGAATTGAGAGCACGACACTGTTTGTAGAGGCATCAAAGTGTATAGCTAAAAATGCAACAAAAAGCTGGAAAACATGTTGATTTTATTTGATGGACTATTTATTCACCTGGTGTAAGAATAGTTATAACTTCCGAAGTAAAAAACTATCTAATAAGGTCAAAATTTGTATAATTTTACTTTCCCGCACTAGTGCGGGAAAGTGACACTTTCAAAGCTAAAATGCGTGCGGGAAAGTGGGTTAAAACGCATGGTAGTAGAAAATAGTAGTTTGTGCAACTAGTGTGGATATTATGGCCATATCGCACGAGGACGAAGTTTGAGCACGACGCCGTAGACGGAGTGCTCAATCGTTCGAGTGCGATATGGACAATCCACACGAGTCGAACAGTATATTTTTTCTACGACCCATTCAAGAAAAAATCTAGAAAATAAACATTTGAATAAACTGTGAAATAAATATAACTTGAAATTAAAAATTTTCAACAATTTTATTCATAACCGTACCAATCCAATTTTATGTCTTCACTAATTTTTTGTGATAAACGTACAGTTTTTAAATGTACAATTTGTATAATGCTACGGTTTCTTTTTTTAAATATGCGATGCTGTTATAAATAGATGTTGCCAGTCGGACTCCCGCAAAAAGGGTACCGTACCTTTATTTATAATAATGAATATTCTGCTAAATATTTCAAGCGTCTGCCTGTTGTAGTTATCAATATTGAGCAGAATAATTATTTAAAAATAAAATTAACAATTGAAAAAAAAATCTTCACCCGGAATCGAACTCGGGTCTACCTTCATGAAAGTCCGGTAAGTTAACCACTCGGCTACCAAGATTTATTAAAAGTACATCTCAGGAGTATTACATACCTTCATAAAAACTGACCTTCATCGGTAGTCCCTTAAATACCAATTTTATTCTGTTTTTAGTATTTGTTATTAATTTATAAGGTTTATTTTATTCAAGTTTATTTTTATAAATAAATATTCTGGATCCAGTGCTTCTGGGAGAGACTTTTTTTGACAAGTTATTTTGACGTTTCTTGAAATTGGAAAAAAACATGAGTGACGAGTACAAAACGCGAATGCTGATTGGTGGATTTCATATACGTTCTAGGATGTATATGAAATCATATACGTTCAGTTAACCGATATGGCCTACATTTCCATTCTATAAACTGTGCAGGAAATGGATAATATACATGTGGGTGTAGAAAAAACTTATATTTAATCATTGCTTCTCTTTAAAGCTTCCTCCAATCTATATTTAGATGTGTATTTCGAAACAAGTGCACACGAAAAATGGAATGGATATATTAGATATGGATATTCATTACTTATAAGCAGTATTCACATTTCACATGTATTTTGTAACAAATATTTATACCAAAGGTATAAAGTAGTTTGTCCACGACCACCTGATAATAAGTCAATATTTTACCTCCTAACTAAAGGTATATGGTACCCATATATCAACTGTCGTGAATTATGGTTCATAATACACTGTAGTGTATTATGGTTCATAATTCACGACTAGAGATGGGGACACAATATGGAATAAACTATTAAATCTGTGTATTTATTCAGGAAATTTGTTTCTGACGCATATCGTATCTATAAAATATTGTAATTTTTAGTATTGATACTTTTCATAACGATATTTTCTAATATTAAGTATTTTAAAACAATATATTTATAACGGTACGTTGTATTGATACTTTCTACAGTATCGCCCATCTCTATATATGTCAAATTATTTGAAGTAGCTGCCACAACATTTTGAGGTTAATAATATGCCAAATCGCTACTGACTTTTATTTATTAATAAATAAATTAAGTGTCGTGGACAAAGTATAGTATTCTACTCGCAATTTATGGCCATAATTCACTTGGGTGACTTGCGCCCCTCGCCTGCGGCTCGTGACGCAAACGTCACCCATCGTGAATTATAGCTATCATAAATTGCTCGTTTAATAATATACTATTATTAATTAGATGTCAATTTATTTCGAAAAAATGCACACTAGAAATGGAACGTAGTTGAGGATATATTAGATCAAATCAAAATCGACCATCTATAATTACAATAAGTCTTGAAAACGTACAGGATTGTATTTGTTAAACTCTTGAAAGGGAGACTATTTTCCTCATAGGTACTGTTTGTGATTGTCCTATTTCCACAATAATGAAACGAAATATATCTTGCCGTCAAGAATTTATTGAAAAATAATTATAAACAACTTCTGTGATTTCCCATTATTTGTGTAAATTTGTAAATAAACGAGTAATTCTATAAACAAAAATTGACCTTCAACTTCAAGAGGGTGGTTGACGTAACGGATTAAGTAGGAACCTACCAAAACAAAATTTAGACTGCCCCAAAGATTTCGCCACTTGAAATTTTTTCCGGCCTAATAATAATTCGACTGAGGTATTAAATCATAACAGTACTCAGTCCAATAAAGTATGTCATTTTGATACTAAAAATGAATAACGACATTGTGACACGCCGGAATAAAAAAAAAATATATACCTTGATGATACAGTATAAACATAGATAACTTTGACCAAGATTTTATTTGCTGTTAAAAGTTTATATTTGTTTCAAATGATCCATAAGAAAATTTTCTGTGCGCTGATTTACCAAATTATTAGTAAATATATCGGACCTTGGACATATTGCTGATATTTAACTTTCATGGTTCGTGGATTCCCCTCGTAAAAATAAGTAACGATCTCTGTATCTAGGGGTTGTCTAATGGTTCAATAAGATTCTTAAATCTCACTTTGGCCACTTTCTGGCCCAGTGGCTCTGGTTAGGGGAAGCCAGTCTGTCTCCGGTGTGTCTCACAATCTAATGGATGGATCGAATTTTTAAGTCTATGTGATACGTGCTACAGACTGTTGTTCCCACAGGCATTCACTTGTTAAGGGGCTTTGATTTAGTGGTTCGCATGCAGATACAATAGAGGGATGGGTAAGCTTTTTTACCTTATACAATGAACTATAGTTAAATTATATTATAATTACCAGGGAAAAAACGTAGGTAAAGCAATGCAACAAATGTTGTTGAATTTCGGTAATGTTCGATTTATTCCAAACAGGAAAGTAAATTTAGACAAATATTGCCTATGTCGGTCATAAACAATGATCCTATTTAAACGATATACCAAAACTGAAAATCATGTATAGATAAACCAAATTTGGCCAACAGATTTGTTACTGTCACTATTTTAAAAAAAAGGACACTGAAAAACCGAATAGAAGCATATACACGAACCGCTTTATGAATGCCACATTTTCCCTCGAACTCAAATACATCAAAAATTCCAGATGTTCATGAAATGGAATAACGAATCAAAATAAAGGATTCACATGGAAAGTTGATAAGCTTTGATTTATACACCTGCGAATTGGAATGTTTAATTCAATAATTACATTTATAATTCGGGAATCGCAAGAGAATTAACCCAGCTTAAGCTTTAAACCTCCGCTGTTACCAGTGGTCAGATTGCGGCAACGTGGCTGAAGGGAAAAGACGATAGAGATCTGTATACTGCACCAACAAACCAGGTTGAAATATCCATCAGCTATCGAAATTTTGACAAGTGGGACATAATATTGTTAAAATTTCCCTGAATGATATTTCAATTCTGTATTCATGCTGTTGACAATGAAAAAGAATCTCTAAATCTCTACTTGACTACAGCTCTAGCAGCGGGCGTCTATTGATTGGCTGACACCAAACTCCTTTGTAATTGTTTCGTTTGCAACAAATTAAAATCAACGTTATATTCAAATTTTTCACTTCCATCTTTAATAGTGACCGTTGGTATTTTCACCTGTCTGTCTGTAGTCCGGAGCGATATTTTACCTCCTAAGAAACAAAACCACAACTGTGCCAAAAGAATATGATATTGGGAAAGGGGAAACGAGATAAAATAATTCAACAACATGCTTGAAGTTCATGTACTTCGAGATAAGCAGAGACGATAAGCAATACGTAGCCGAAGACAACATTCAAATTTGGAGACATGAATGTTCTGCTTGAAAAAGGAATAACCCTAATCACTCCAAAACATGGAACACTTGTGTCCAACATGTCTGCCAGAATAGTGGATTTGAAACTCTGGTATTTGGATAACCTTCTCATTAAGACATGATGGTGATTACAATTGAAGAAAACAGTTCTACAGGCCTATTTGATTTACTAAGCCCTCAGAGAAACATGAAATAAAGGCACAAGTACATAGGAAAATTAGTTCGAAGAGAAGATAAGAAGTATTGTAGCTGCATATGGATGTCTTTTCAGGGACCTTGAAGGTAGAGGTAGAGGTAGAGATGGAGGTAGAGGTAGAGGTAGAGATGGAGGTAGAGGTAGATGTAGAGGTATAGGTAGATGTGGATGTAGAGGTAGAGGTAGAGGTAGAGGTAGAGGTAGAGGTAGAGGTAGA
>CAJUYI010000387.1:43171-56228 GCA_910591695.1 Galerucella pusilla
AACAGATCTTAAACAATTTATCTAAAGGTGCAATTAACAAAGGAACAATTAGAAAAGTTAAATGTGACATTTCGAAATATTAAATATTTGAAACTTCAAAGTCGAAATAAATCAATATGCATCCATAGCAACGTGTGAAAACAGCCCCAAGGTCTGTTTTCAGTGTAATGTTGACATGATTGGGTGAAATTGTTCATATGATCAAAAATGAGGAAATTTGATTAGTTCTAGGAACTGTCAAAAAATTTTCTAAATAATTAATGTGATTTTGTTTAATTACTCATTTTTATTTTTATTTTCAATGGGTTGAAAATGAGTATTTCACAGCTCATTTTGGTAAAGTAAAAAATAATTTCTAGTCATTTATTTTACTTTTTGGTAGATTGATAAATACTCAAAATTTTGTCAGAGAGAATGCTTCAAGCGTGTTGCTCAAAGATAATAGCAACACGCTTTCAGCATTCTCTATGACAAAATTATCTCGGTATTATCAAGACCCTAGGGGTATTACTACTGAAAATATGTTTTTAATGCACAAAGGACCAGAATTACATTTTCTAAAAAAAAATGACAAATGCAATATTTTTCACATTATGACTTTTGCAACTCTGCTCGTAATACATACAACATTTTTCCTGCATTCACTTGATTGAAACTATTAAAAACAAATATAAAGTAGAATTCATACAAACTTTTAAAATCTGTCAGTTTAAATATGTCAATTCAAATATGTTTCAAACTTTCATATCTGTCGCTGTCAATACAATTGTGTTTTTCTACGACGCATTTTAGTACTATTCCGCACTAGTGCGGGATAGTAAAATTATGCAAATTTTGACTTTATTAGATAGTTTTTTACTTCTGTTACAACAGGTGAATAACTAGTCCATTAAATAAAATCTACATCTTTTCTAGCTCTTTGTTGCATTTTAAAGTTTTTGAAAATATAAAATGATGAAGATATTTTGATATAACCCTGTACATTTTTTAAAGGAGTGTCATGAAACAGCTATCAAGTCACCCGGGTTTGATATGAGAAAAATATATCAAATAAAATTCTTTCATCTACAAATGACTTAAAACTGTTGCCGTCACCTTCATCGTCATCTTTATGTAACTTACCAGTTAACACCAAATAACTCCACTAGACCGGCAATTTTAAGTAATTCACAGAATGCAACAAATTGTGTTTCTAATATTAATATTTATGATAATAATTTATAATAGTAATAATAGTTTTTGGTTAAAGTTTTGTATATATGTATGTTGAAATGAAATAACTTTTGGAAAATGGGTTGGCATACTTTTTTGTATAAACGGTCATAGAAAAAATAATGTTCCTAACTCATGCGTGAAGTGTCTTTCCCGCACGCGAACGACGCGAAGCGGAGTTCGGTTAAGCGGTCAAGGGTATCACTTTCCGCACATGTTAGGAAAATAACTATAGTAGTATCGGTTGTTATGGACAACGAGCGTTTTGCCATTTTTCACGCTCGGCGAGCGTAAAGTAAAGGCCCATCCCCAATCAATTTAGTGGCGAAGTGGCACTTCGGCACGTGTGCTGGGACAATGACGTTTAAACGTAAGTATCCTCAATTCAATTTCGTGCTGACATGCGCGCCGACTTGGAAGTGCAAGCTTGCAAACTGCAAGCTTTTTCGGTGCGTGCCGAATTGTGTCATGCGCATTTAATCATGGGGAAAATAATTTAGGTACCCTAACCCTATTTTATTCGATTATCTTCGTAAACAAACATACATTATTTTCTAATATCGTAATTATATTAATTTGTTGTCTTTGATAAGTAGTAACTGCTTTTATTCACAAGAATAATCACAGGTTGAACGTTTTAATTACCTCGTTACCTTAAAATAACAATGAAAATGCGCATGTGCGATAACATTTAGGCAGACTAAATTGACAGGATTGAGGATGGGTATCCGTTTCACAGCGTTTCACGCGTGCTGAAGTGCCACTTCGCTAGCAGATTGATTGAGGATGTAGCTTAACGTCAACTTTTCGTTGTCAATGGCAAGCGAAAAAGCCTACTTTTCAATGTGATTGTAGAAATTAATGCATTTTCATAAAAAATATCATAATGGTAACTTTTTCATTGGCGAGACTTTAATTGTTAAAAAGAAAACAAAAATCATTTTTAACAATCTCGACAGTAGTCGAACAAAATTAATAATGAATCGATATGGTTTCTTTCAGAGTGATCAAACAAGACGCCGCGCTTAATAGGAATTATTAATTTAATTTCAAAAGCAACAGTATTTGATATTACAAAGGGCTTGAGTAAGCGAAGCTTTTCTTTGTGTAATTAACGCAGACGTTGGTAAAATTATTGTGTTAAAGCGATTATATCGAAATTAATTGGAATTGTTTGAGATGCTACCAATTTTCTATCTTTGGTGAAACAGAACTGGCTGCAATATTGAATCAAATATGTATTATCGGAAATTTATATCATAATGACTATTATGTGATTGAATTTACTGTTTGGATCATTACTTTGTGGAATCTACTCATATTTCCATTTCAAATGAAACTAAGAGTTTTTAATCTATTCCACTTTAATAATAAAAAATAAAAACTCCAAATTGATGATTATCTTGATATATAAGTATAAAATATCATCGTCAGAATGACAGAAGTTGCATTTTCTAAAGACGGTTTTCTCATGGGAAATCTGTTGTGGATGTAAATTCAGCATACCTGTGATAATTATTTCGATATTGACATCAACCAACTTCCGTTACTTTACACTGTGGGCCGAAATAAAGGAGTACATTTTTTAATAAAAAATTTCTTTCCATTTTCAGGCGATTTATTTCATTTTTGTAGGGCTGATAACCTAACATGTCCTTGACATGTCTGTAAATTTGGAAGCAAAAATAATGTACAGGGTCGGCTGCAAATGAAAACTGTCTAAGCTAAAATTGTACTAATATGCTTTTTCGGTAGATAAACTATCCAGAACACCTCAGTAGAAAGGAAATTTTCCGAAATTACCGGATTGGCGAAATACCATTTTTTTCTTAGATAACATTTTAACAAATAACACATTTATGAAAACAGTTTAGTAACTTTAAAACTTAGAAAAAGATAGTATGAATGTGGCCGCACCTAACAGCCCAGAATTAAATACGGTTGATTATTCAATTTGGGGAATTATCGAACAAAATTTGTATGACGGACAACAATTTGAAACAATCGAGCAGCTCAAAGAAAGAATACAGTTTGTTTGGAAACAATTTTAAACAGGGTGCAATAAATGGAGGTATCAATTTATGGCGCAGACGACTTCAAGAAGTGGTAAACAATAATGGTGGCCACACTCATAATATTTTACTCTAAGTTTTAAAGTTACTAAACTGTTTTCATAAATGTGTTATTTGTTAAAATTTTATTTAATAAAAAAATGGTATTTCGCGAGTCCGGTAATTTCGGAAAATTTCCTTTTTACTGAAGTGTTCTGGATAGTTTATCTACCGAAAAATCATATTGGTACAATTTTATCTAAAACAGTTTTCATTTGCAACGAGCTCAAATGCACTGTTACATAATTTTTTTTTATAAGTCCGACCCTGTACATTATGTTTGCTCCCAAATTTACAGTCATGTTGAGAACAAGTTAGGTTATTAGCCCTGCAAAAAAAAATAAATCGCCCGAAAAACAAAAACAAAATTTTCAATTAAAAAATGTACTCCTTTATTTCGGTCCACAGTGTATATTTACTATTTATAAGTGTCTGTTTGAACCGTATGGAATTGAAGCACAATTTTCGTAAGCTGCTTTTAATTTAACACCTCAAGCTTTTCGCTTGTTGCATCGCTTCAGTTCAGGCATTACTTAGTAAAGAACTGCTTTACGCATTGCGTACATGGCAACATTGGACAAAATCTAGTAGCTTATTAGTGACTTTTTATATTTGGCTTTATATCGCTTTCATTTTCGTCAAATGTGACATATTCACATATTCTTTGTTTTCATACTGTGTTTTTTTAGTTGTAAAATATGATGCTCCAATTCCATATCATTCGCATGTCACTGAAAATAGTAGGCACATTGCCTTTTTTCCTCCGTTTTGCAAATATTCTACTATGTGGAAAACCGGATTCTGAAAACTTTTATACATAATGTAATAGTATATTATACACCAAGGTGGTGGAGACTATTATTATTTACCAAGCACCAAGATTATTTCACGAGTGGCTTTACCTCGAGCGGAATAAGGTGGGAGGTTTTAAAATGTCTTCAACACCATGATGTATATACAATTTGTCACACTACTAGCCAAATTTAGGACAAAAATTGAAAATAATTCACAAACGCATCACGAGAAGCGATTACCCCGACGTCTGACTGACAAGTACACTGTCAGCTATCGATAGGTATATTATGAACGGATTCGTTATGTCATCAGTCATTTAATCTTTACAGGTCATTTCAAGCAGCAAATATAAAGGGTATATACAACATTATGTTGCACAAGTTTTTTTTGAAGTACTATCCCTGAACTCTCAAATTATTTGAATTTGTTCATTATTGACCTGGGTTGTTAATAAAAAAAATTCTCAACCACTAATAGAGAAATTCAACTCCTCAGTTGGATAGAAGAAGCAATAATTGTCAACTTCACAGCTAGTAGTGGAAAATAGTAGGTATATTATTTTATATGGAGGAAAAGTGATACTTTTCATGATGCGCTCGTGTTCAACACCCGAAAGTAGTGAGGCTGGTAATAGAGAGCAAGTCACTTTTCCTCCAAATAAAATATGCTGCCTTTTCTCCAAATGTTGACAAGTAATGCAAAAACGTATTTTTATGATAGTATTAATGGTAAAAAATAAATCATTATTGTTGACAGTGTTCAATGACAGCTTTATGTTACATTACTATAGCAACAACCTGTGCATACTCACTGAAACCGGTCTATCTATGTTGCTATGATAACACTTTTCCCTCTGCTGGCGGGAAAGTGAAAACTAAAGCTAAAGAAACTTTACGGACGCCTACACAGTCGAAAAATGACAGATTTACTGACGTTTGAAGAAAAGCATATTTTTTTATTTATCTTGAATTTATTTTTCATAATTGGGCAAATCAACTGGTACACTTTTGGTTCTAGAGTAGACTTACTTGCACGTATGGAGTCTTCTTTATTCTTCTATTTTAAATTCTTATTATACTCATTATAACTATGCTGGACCTTGAAAAAAAAATCCATAACGGACAGAAGACATGATATTCGTATTTTTCATCTTTCTGATATCGCTTTTGAGTTATTTTCGGTAATTTGTACTTTCATTTTGTTCGATGCATATAATTCGATAGCACACACGTTACAAGCAACCCCACCAGCAGTCACGCAAGAAAACAGTCTTGCAATTGACGTTTGGAGTAGTTTTCCCATATCCTGAGCTTATAATACTTCCCAAGTTCTGGCCTTGTCAGGGCGTGTTCCTAACTTTGCAAACTTCAAATTGATAAACCCAACTGCAGCGTGTGGGAGAGTAATATCATAGTAAGATTACGTGGATATTATGTTTATTGAAATGGTTCTCAGGTTAGGTTTTCAAAAGGTATTATGACAGTCTCTGAGAAGCACTGAAGTAATAATCCAAAATAAATATTTATAATGAAGCCGCAAACTGATGAAATGTTTTGAAATGAATTGTGATTTTCATCTCAACATTTTTGGAATCAGAGAAAAGTATATTGTGCACAAATGGGGAAAGTTTAACTTTTATCACAAGTGTGAAAGTTTGTGGCACGAAGGGCTATACTTTTTCTACAACTGCACAAATTTGAAAAATACAAGAAAAGTAATTTGATATTTATTTTCATGGTTAGTAAAACAAAAATAACACTTAAGTATCCTATCTCTAAACCGTTGAATAATTTTATTCAAAATTATATGAAATTTGTACAATTTTGTATGTTCAAACCCGGAACGTCATGTTTTTTCATAAAATTCTTGGTTGTTTGAAAACTAATATAATCTGACAGTTTTGTGACAACTAAGTAGGTATTTAGAAATGACAGTAGCATACTGAGTTTTTGTCGATTTTATTTGATTCTCCATATAAATGTATGTGGCGTGGGCAAAGTGCCGTGAGAAATAATAGTTCTCTCAGTATGAGCAATATTTGGTTTTGAAATTAAGTAAGCTATTAGAGATACGTCACTTTTCATAGCAGTTGTAAAAAAAAGTTTCTTCCTCCATTTGCTGATATTCTACACAGCTCATTAAAAAATAATAAAAATGTATTATTGTTCGAGAAAATATCGATAAAAATAAAACAGTTTTTTTTAAATTTCAATCTGTCAAAATATCATTTCCCATTTTTGTGTTTCTGATGATGAATTTTATAATCATTAAATTTGCAAAGTACAAAGCAATTCTCTTAAAACGTCAAGACTTCCAAATTGTACCGGTGACATCTTTGCTCGCACTTACCAAAAGTGACGACCCATTAATATCACCTTCAAAATGATTCAGGACAGCGCCTAATAAATTCCGATGAAGATGTAATTATCCTGGAAGAGGTCCATTAAAGTCTACGAGGAAGAATCTGCATACAATAAAACGGCCTCAAACTCTCACGTCCACGTTAAAAGCTTTTAGAACTTTTTGAAAGTTTTAGTTATTTTACTGCAACGTTACATTATTTAAATATTATTAGGTAGATTTAAGCTTTAATTTTTAACTTTCCAATTTATGCTGCACACTGAAATTATGTTGTTACATTCTACTTATAATTTTTCTTCACTTAGCAGAATATATTATATTGTTCGGGAAATAATGTCGATGAAACTTTTAATGAAGTAATCCGAATGAAAAGTGCATTCTCCAAATTTTTATATTTAAAACTTTTCATTTAGTTTTAATTTTAATGCATTATTAACTTAAACGGTCTAGCCGGTTAAGGTCAAATTTTCCCAAGACTTGTTTGAGAAAGTAACAAAGCTAATTTTTTGGTATGGGCGGTAACCCGTTCTCCAAAATTCTTAGACCCCCTGACCACCATAAAGCACCATTTTATGTTCTTCGGTTTTTCAACGATATCTCGGTCAGTTTTTTAGATAATGAAATTCCCCTTCATCTTGGTAATGGACGTCCCCAGTAGGTACATCTTCTTATTTAGTGAATACGTATGTACACTGTACCACGTATGTACCAGAGGGGGTTCAACAAACATATATTTATGCACAATATCACAAAACTTGTTGATCACAACACAAAACTATACTAGATTGTATCATACACTGACACTATACATAAAAACAACCAAAATGGCAACTGACGCACATAGATTGGATCACCGAGGGTTCTGCCACGCATGCGCATTTGATGAATAGAAATTATTGTGGTTAATTCAAAAAAATAAAATGGATATATCACGTTTTTTTTTCTTGGTGAACCATTTTACCTGTTTAAAGCACGCCTCAGCGTGTTTAGATCGAACTTCAAAACTATCGCGTGTTTTAAAGTTACCGTGGCAACATCAACAACTCGAGAAACGAAGTCTGAATCTATGGTCTAAATCATGTCTAAATGACAATTTTTTTATTATCGATCTGACAGGAGTGGTTTGTAACGTCAAAACTTTTATTCGAACAATATTTAACAATGTCAAATTATTTATAAATTAAATGGAAAGTGCCGTTGGTATTGTTTGAAATATTAATATTTCGACTTTTCAAATATTAGGAACAGAACTCAATAAGGTTGAACTTCCATCAAAATACAAATTAGTTTATGCTTCTCTTATTTCCATGACAACGCAAGGTATACATCATATACATCACGAATTAAACCATTTGACATTTAGTTCCTATTTCCATCTTTGATTTCCATTTCTTGTTGTTGTAGTACTTATAGACCAGTATTTATAATTTCGAAGTGCACCAATAAAAAAAATAACGTAAAGTATTCGTGGATAACTGGTCTTTCAAACACTTGCTCTATTTAGAGCACGACGGCGAAGCGCGTGTTTTGAAGACCTTAATATCCACTTATACTTTAATATACTATTTTGGTTTTTGGTTTTTATCTAACAAATTGTGGATAATTGTGGTTTCTTATAATTATGTGTATCATTTTCTGACTTCTGATTCTAATTTGTACGTTCCCTAGAATTCTAGTGCGTATAATACAAATTAGGTTTGGAACATTGGTACCAATTTAGGAATCAATATGGGCGTCCTTAGGATATCCTGTGCTGTCTGGAATATATCCGTATCATGGGGCTTGTTCATTTTCCACAGAAATTATAGGTACACTGGTGAATAAGGTACGCCATTATACTTGAAAAAGCGAATGTGAAATGTTGTGAACACTATCAAATAGTCGTGGACAAAAGTTATTATTGCACGGAAACTTTTCAATTATTAATATCCAAATCGAGTCGAACAGATCGGGTCAGAGCGCCATCCATCGACAATCATCATGTCGATGAATGCAAATTTCAGATTGAAAGGTACAATGTGCACGTGTCACAACGGGGAGACAGGATGATTCGTCATAAAGAGCAGATTAATGGAAGCGTGACAAAACTTCTAATAGAGATTCGACTGAAAGGTAACATTATAAACAGTTTGATTTATGTACAGTAGCGTTCAGATTTCGACGGATTGAAAATTAAATACACAATATTTCGGGGAAGAAATAATAAGATGCTTTAGATTTTTGTATGATTCATCCTTTTCGGTATCCCGTTAGTATGGAATATTTATTAAACTCTTTGAAAAATACGTCCTTTTGAATATATTTTGACAACGGTAGCTGGAACGCTACCGAAAAGTCGAAATAAAAAATAAAAAACATTATTGTGGTTTGATTCCCAAAAAAATAAGAAAAAAGAATAAGTAATGCCACAAGGAACTTACAGAAGATATATTTAGACACAAGGTATGGGCCATCTGTTCCAAAATATTTTAGAAAATTAGACAGTTTATACAAGAAGCTGGCACATTCTGAGTGTTCGGTTAATTTTCTTCGCCGATGCAGGAATAATGAAGTCATACCAAGAGGACTAAGGTTACATCCTGCCTACGGAGGATGAAAAATAACTAGAATATTAGAAAAGGCAAGTTTTGCTATGGTTCGAGGACGCCTTCAGCACCATAGATATAAAGTATTCAATATCGAACAAGATATCGTAGGTATTGAGGATTTTCTTTTTGATACGGTAACTAAAATTGACTTCGATAAAATAATAACAAATATAAATATTATATATACTACAACGTATGAAAAACAAAAACAAATTCAAATGCGAAAGTTTGAAATATTATTTGAACAAAAAATCCAAAAAGAACTGAATAATTATCAACAAAACAATGTACCGAACACAATAATTAATTTATCAAACAAAACTTTAAATTCTTCAGACGTATTAGTTCTTTCAAAAGGATTAAATTTGACTCCAAAAGCAATACCAAAATTAGACATCAATAGAACAAGTAAGTAGTGAATTACCTGAGCACGAAAGAGAAGAATATGGAATACGTTGTAAAGTCATATTAGAAAAATCTATTCATTTAAAAAACAATACTACAAAAGCAGAACAAAAATCAATTAAAAATCTTTTTTTTTTCCCGATTTATTGTCGCATCAACCGCTGGAGGTTATTAGCGACAGAAACCATTAAATGTAGGTACATTAGGTAGAGATGCATGAATTACAGAATATTATACAACTTTGAAGACTTAAGAAATTGACATAGGTTATTTTCGTATTTTCTATCAAAAATGGACGATAGTAGGTAAATATGGTAAATTTGCATTTTTTCGCTGGATATCATATTTTTTACAGTCTAGCAATATGTGTTTTACCGTGATAATAACATTACATGTATCACAAATCGCGCTCTCTTCCTTTTTCATTAGGTAGTCGTGCGTAAATCTTGTGTGACCTAAACGCATTCTTGTTATTTTGACTTGACACGACCGACTGATGGAAGAGCACTGCCACTTGTGAAACAACGGCTTAGTTTCATGCAATTTAGATATATCGTTATTCCACTCCGATTGCCAAAATTCAATCATTTTGTTTTTGACAGACACCTTAAAATCCGCACTAATTTAACACTATTTACACTCGTAGCAAATCTTAAAGAAGATGATTCTATTATTATTTTACCGGCTGATAAGGGCAATTCTACTGTAATTATAAACAAAGTTGATTATGATTCAAAAGTAATGGATTTATTAATAAATGGCCCTCATACTAAGCTACCAAATGATCCTACCAAATCAATTGAAAACAAAATTCATAAGACACTTCTCAAATTCAAGAACGAATTTGCTAACCGTGAAAGAACAATGTTAACACCCAAATACAGTAAACCACCACATTTTTATGGTTTAGCAAAAATTCATAAACAAAACATACCATTACGACCAACTTGTAGCACTATTAATTCCCCATGCAGCAAACTATCAAATTATATATTAAAAATAATTGAACCCCTCACAGGACAGACAGATTCATACATCAAAAGTAGCAGTCATTTTTTGAAAAAACTATCAGATTTATAGTTCAACAAAAGCCATTATTTGGTCAGTTTTGATGTAGTTAGTCTCTTCACAAAAATTAGAAATAGATCAGACCCTTACAGAAAGGACCAAATTGAGCGTAGCAGCAATAATAGCAATAATAGATAGATTCGTTTGATAAAGCTACTGTGTTAGCGAAACGCGTCACTTTATGTTTAAATACAATGTAGTTTTAACAAAATAAAATTGTTTGATTTCATAACTTACTATGGATCTACATCAAGTAAAAGCTTCATCTATTCAATAATAGAATTATTAAAATTATGTATAACAAAAACATATTTTCAGTTCAATAATGATTTTTATGAACAGAATTTTGGTCTTGCGATGGGCTCTTGCCTCTCACCAATTCTATCAAATATTTTCATGGAACATTTTGAAGCCAAAATAGTGAATAATCAAAAATTAAAGCCAATTGTCTGGTGGAGATATGTAGACGACATTTTTGCAATATGGCCTTATGACTTAGTATCTCTAAATGATTTTTTAATAAATATAAATGAAGGAGAAAAATCTATAAAATTTGAAATTGAAATTGAAAATAAAAATTCTTTACCATTTTTGGATATTCTTATCAATAAAACACCTACAGGGTATGAAACAAGTGTTTATCGGAAGCCAACACACACTAATAGGTATTTGAATTTTGAATCTAATCATGCTATAAGCGTTAAAAAAGGGGTAGTAAAATCTTTATACGATAGGGCCAGAATCATTTGTTCTAATGATAATCATTTCACAAAGGAGAAAACTCTACTGAAAAATGTTTTAAATGCCAATAATCATCCGGCAGAATTTGTAAATAAAGAAATCAAGAATATAGAGAAAGGCTCATTGTTTATTCCCCATAAGAATAACAATAATATTAATAATTCAGCTAACATAATTTCAAAAGAACTTGACAATACCGTATGCTAGGGGTTTGTCAGAAAGAATTAAGAAAATTGGTAATCAATTTAACATTCGAACCAGCTTTAAATCTAACAATACTTTGGAATCTATCTTAACAAAAACGAAACCAAAAAATGAAGAACAATCTTCAAAAAAGGTGTTAGATAGGGACCAAAAATTATTTTATCACTTTTATTACTAGTATTGACAACGGTAGCTGGAGAGCTACCGAAACGTCGAAATAAAAAATAAAAAACATTATTGTGGTTTGATTCCCAAAAGAATAAGAAAAAAGAATAAGTAATGCCACAAGGAACTTACAGGAGATATTGAAATGGAGTAGAAAATGTATCACCTAAATTGTAATTTGCATTGTGAGTATACTACTCCAAATACATTGCAGAAAGCAGAAAGTCAGAAATAACACAGTGATACAAAAAAAAACAGTAGAGGTAATAGATTTTGAGATGAGCCCTGCGTGATTCCGTCGCAGTATACCAGATTGCTTTCGAAAGAAATGTTACTAACCATCCTAATAAGTTCAGCGCTTCAATTCCATTCTTTGATTGTCTTCCGTTCAGGTTGTTTCGACTCCGAATCAATTAATAGTGCAGTAACATATCTATACGTATATATCTACGCAACTATTTACAAGGTTAGGGCTCATCTCAAAATCCATTACCTCTAACACCGATTTTAATATGAAAGACATATTTTCTCTGATATTTTTCTCTCAGTTGTTTTCGCGGTATATTTCCATATTTGTTTGAGATTGAGTAATTATTGCTTCAATTTTTATCCATTAAAACTGATACAGGAAAAGTATCATATGCATTTAATCCTCATACACTCGATTTTATAGCCATGCAATATTGTAGCGAGTGGCTTGATAATAATAATTAAATGCTCTTTGTTGACTACACATCCACAGTTTTCAACGGTAAATATCGATTTAGTGAAAGCACTAATCTTGGTTGATAGTGAAACATGGCCAGTTTCAATATATTTCCAAAAATCTTACCGACATATCTTACCGAAAGTCAAATTCTGATAACCTGTTCCTTTGTTACTGCTATTTAAATTCTATTTATAGTTGAATTATGGTTAAATTCATTCATGTGGTAGTGCTAAAGAGATGTCTTAATGCTTGCTGTATTCGAGAACAGCTAGTAATGTTGCCAAGGTTCCAGTAGTTTGAACATCGAGTCAGTCAGTGATTCGTATCTGAAGGTTCCTCTGCCATGCACAACTAACAAATAGGCTCATATCAGTTATAGGCGAAGCACATCTTCGTCAACATTCTATAATTGATAAGTCAGCCACCACGAGGGTTTTGTGACCGAATTTGCTGTATTCCTGCTCTGGCATGTGACTTTAGTACGTCTGATATACATTTCAGTGCTGCAGTTGTTTATATACCAAATACATTTCTGCTTCTGTTCAAACTTACAGAACAATAGCCAATAGATTAAGACAGACGGGTGAAACACTGAATTTATGACTGTGCAGCTTTCATTTTATATTAAGTTATGAAATAAAACAATTTTATTTTGTTAAATCTACATTGTATTTAAACATAAAGTGACGCGTTTCGCT
>CAJUYI010000387.1:56238-83993 GCA_910591695.1 Galerucella pusilla
ATCAAACGAAAAAATTCGTTTGTTAAATCTACATTGTATTTAAACATGAAGTGACGCGTTTCGCTAACACAGTAGCTTTATCAAACGAATTTTTTCGTTTGATAAAGCTACTGTGTTAGCGAAACGCGTTACTTTATGTTTAAATACAATGTAGATTTAACAAAATAAAATTGTTTTATTTCATAACTTACTATGGATCTACATCAAGTTAAAGCCTCATCTATTCAATTCATTTTATATGTTTTTGACTACCAGACTAAGGCCTATTAGGCAACAATTGATCTCACTATAGTTCTTCTGTATGACAGAGATTCAGTTTTCATTATTTCCATTTGTTTGTTTTATCCAGCATTTAGATTCTTCGCATTTTGGTTTAGAAGGAGCTAGGCCTAGCAAGTTTGATTCGTCGAGCTTCATGGTTCTAGTGGTGGAAATGATCGTGGCTTTTGCAATTCCAGGCAGGCATTCCTTTCTAAATCATTTTTACATTGTTCCAGACATTGTGGCCTTTGCAGTAAGGGATTTTGACGAGTTCACAGTGCATCTCGTTTCAAAGAAAGTTAGTAATTGATTTATAAACAAACCGCATCCAAATGAAGCGATAATACAAAGGAATTAAAACTTTTGAAATCGTATAAAATTATACATATACGAAATTTTTGGAATAATCAGAGTTAATGTTCAAATAACAAATTACTAATACTTTGAGAATCATCAAGATGTAGGTACGCACCGATCTGCAATGTTCCACTATTTTCACCTCTATAGCCATTTTATGTGAAAACTAAGGCAAATTGTGTCTCCAGCACAGCGAGGTGGTAATTGAAGAGTGATTTCTCATTTTCTGACAGGCACAATTACGCGGTATATTACGCTTCAGCCGCATATTAGATTGTCGTTAAATTTTATGGTCACGCCTATCATACGGCAATTCAAAAGAAAATGTTTGAATATTGATGATTACTCGAATTGGTTCAAGTCGAATTCAATTTAGGTTAGTTCATTTTACTCCACGACACTTAGACACTTTTTACACAAGTGTAAATATTCAAAACTGCTGCTTATATCGTAGATTATTTCGTTCACACATGGCTGCACCTATAAAATTCCATGATTGAAGTCACATGATATGTAATATGAGCGGCTATTTATGTGGACAATGAACAATAATCTCATAGTAAACTAGTAATCTCCTAGGTGTTGTTTCCTAGGATTCTGAATCATTATGCAATTCGCAAGTATGTTAGTGGTGACAAATCAGGCGACATTGTCCACCCAGGATACCTGTTAAAGGAATTTATTGCTTGATCTTTCCAATAGTCAGATCTTCTTCTATTTCCGGCACTGCATATTTCTTTCAATATTACATTGGTGCTGATACCGCAAATGGATTCCGGTCCCCAAACGGATGTTTCAGCTCCTCTCTTTGCAAGTTCATCTGCTATATTATTCTCATCTATTCCAGTGTTTCCTGACATCCTGACACCCGGTATGTAAGGTAATCGTGAAAAAAAATGTACGTCCAGCTCGAGCGCTTAAATGATTAACTCAAATTGGTGACTTCAATTTTCTGTGATCCAATTTCATTATTTCTTTTGTGCCCAAGGTTAATATCCTATTCAACATGTTGAATATGGCGTTCAAATAAAACTCTTATAGTTTGCAGAGTGGATATCAAATTTGAAATTAAAATTTAATTAACGATTCCAAATCACAATGAAACCGCTGGTTACATCACAGAACAAATTTCAATTATATTTTACAATGAAACCGTTGAATACTTATGTAAGTAATTAATACCATTATCTGTTAAATGGAAACCGAAATTGAATTTGAACAAACGAATTATTTGTTTTCGATAACCAACCTTCACAAAAGATGAATGCATCAGCTATCATTTGCATTGAAAGGAAAGGCAGGTATTTTTACAATTTAATATTTAATTAGCTTGCCATGTTTATTTGCTCGTGACATCTTAGAACCGAAAACTGAAACAGTCATTTTCAAGCATTTACGGTAAAATTTGACAGTAATGCATGGCAAGCATAACCTATATTCAATATGGGAGACCCCTCAAGATGTCGTGCAAAATTTACTCATCTGCCATCCTGATATAAATATCAAATGAACAGCAAAAAAAATTGCAAAAGAGAATACAAAATACAAAATGGCGACGTACTTAATTCAATATGGCAGACGGATACACTTCTCATTTAAATCCGAGCATGTTTTTACTATTCGCATGAGCATTAAATTATAGCATTTTTGATAATAGTTCCCAATGAAAAGATATTCTACTCCACCGGTTTTTCAAATTCACATTTGCATCATCAGGAGACTTATGGTTCCCGAACAATGTTCGAGAAGGACACACTGATAAGTTTTAATAGCATGTCACCGGAGAACATTAACTAAGCGAGTGGAAATCATTACCCCATCCAGGGAACAGATGATGCATCCATATGGTTCACAAAAAGAACCATGGCACCGGTGCTGGTATAATTGGACCAAGCAAGAGGATTGTTATTCATCCTTAGTCATTATACGACTGTATTTGAAGCAGAGACGATTGCTGTTATAGCTGTTATTGATGAAAACATCAGAAGATGAGATACAGGACAGAAAATTGAAATATTCACCTACAGCTCGCTTGAAGCTACAATAATGTCTAGACCGTTGAAAAACTACAAGCAATCCCTAGCCAAATATGGGGGTGATTTTTTACAGGGTGAAGGGCAAACAAAGTGCATAACTAATACAGGTATGAAATTTAGCAGCAGAATCCGAGCAGTCGTTAAGGGGTGGATATTGGAAGGGAAGAGATGTAGTTTTTCAGCGTTGGTGGCGTAAATACTATTTTTTGTGGAAAAAGTAGGATTTCAAAATTGTGGATAATTGGAAAAGCTTTTGTCTGATCAACTTCAAAATTGCTAACCATAACGCGAAAAAGCAATTTTTGTCGCTTTTTATCCTTATACTTCCTTATCACAGAACTTGATAGGTTTGTGGCTTTTCCAACGTCGAATGAACATATTTTTTTGTTGGAAAGCTGAATGAGTTCAAAAAAAATCTATGCTAGAAATCGTTTGAATAAAAAATTTAAAAAAAAACCAATTAATTCTCCACCTTCATTCTCTAGTCTATACAGACTAAAAGGCCCTTTTTATCGAACCATATGAATAAAATCATTTTTAATTCTCCTTTATACCATTGGAAAAGTTAATAAAACGAATTGAGAACTCTTTATAGACAATATCTTCAAATATGTGAATAAGACTTTTGAAGAAAGGGGCAGATGTTCATTTAATGCTTCAGTAAATACAAGTTGTCATTACGAATGTGTAAGCTAGTTAAACTGTTATTGTCTTTGATGTAGAATAAAAATTCATAAAAAATTGAATAGATGAGGCTTTTACTTGAGGTAGATCCATACTAAATTGTTTCATTTCATCATTTGAAACTTCATAATGCAAAAAAAAACAATATTTTTTGTTTTTCATCCTTATCTTTCCAGAAAATTATCCGAGAATTCGTGGCTTTCTCAGCCAAATGGACAGATTTTCTTATTGGAAAGTTTGGTGAGTTCAAAAAAATTCATAAGGTTTAAGACATACAGGTACATAAATATATTAACTACAAAATAACTGAACAAGTTAAGTCTCAATTTAACATCAAATCGAACAGACACAGTTGAATGTTACGCCTCACTTATTATACTTATTAAAAAGTCCGTTGATGAGTTAGGGGTGCCCTGATTGCAAAACATACTTTCAGGGGTGGACTAATTACAACCAGTCCAACGTCATCAAGTATCTTTTTATAGAAATTCGCCGACTATCAATCAGTTATAACAAAATTAAATCTCCTGCCATGCAATGATTGAAAAGGGGAGATGTCTCTACAAGTTCTAATTATCTATTCTGTTGTTGAAGGCAAAATTTTTCGTTACATGTTTGGATACTGGGAATAAATATGATTAAAAGGTTTAAATCACATTTGGAAATAGGTACTTTATCTTTCAAACTTGGTGTTTTTAAACAAATAATTATTATACCGTCAAAAGCATAACATGTGAAGTCTCCTCACAGTTCAAAAGTTGAAATTAATTTAGGGGAGTATCTGATACCCTTTGGCGGAATCAGCTCCAATGTAATATTGTAGGAAATAAGTATGTGCATTTAATGCTTCAACCGGTATAAGCTTGTTGAGCTATAGTCGTCTTTGATTCATAATAAAACGGTCGGCATATAATATTGTATGCAGGTACACCTACCGTCAAAAATTAAATTGTAAATGCCATCCACACAAAACGTATTCCAATTTCATTTCAAAAATTAGCCAATATTTTTCAGGTCAGCGTCAGTTCGTGATAAAACCAGCACAATTAGCTTGGAAGTGTGAACATAACAGACAATAATCGTAACAATATTCGTAAAAGTCCATTTAACAACTGGTAAATGGAAAAACTAAAAAAAGAATTGTTTATAACGGAATGCAGCGAGCGTTTCTGTGCACTCTTCGCTTCGTTGAAATTTTTATATCACGTTGGAAACATTTTGTGAGTTTTGACAGTAATAACAGTTAGCGGAATACATTTTGAGACAGTAGGAAGAAATTTGAAATAACGTGTACGTTTTTACGTGGAGCATTCAAACATGAAACAAAACTCCCACACTCAAACCAATCTAGCGCCCAAAGGAGGATTTCCGTGAAGAGGATCTGGAAGAAGTCTTGAAATAGATAGGGCAAATTTTATAAATAATCACACATAGATGGTACGACAAGCCTAGGTTGAGGTGCAGAGGATTTGTAGCCTCTGACTTCTTTTCACCAAGTCAATCAATACTAGTAGAAAACTAACAATTTCCTGGAGTTCTCAGTTTCTCAAGCGTATCACAGATTTGGGAGAAGAATATTATAATTCGAGCATCCACACACTCCTCTTTTCTCCACTAGCCTCTAAGCCTACCTTCAATGACTTTTGTGAAGGTAGAAAAGCTGTTCATTATCAACCCAGGTACAAAAATACAGAGCCTACTTGCTTAGAACTAAATCTCAATTCATTTGACAGAATGTGAGGTGAATCCTTAGAACAGAAAGTAGTAAGGAAGGATCCTTACGCCAAGGACAGTTGACCGGGTTATCCAAAAATGGCCGCCGCAGAATAGAATATATCATTGGCGCCGTAACCAATTTTAATTAGGATAAAACTATTTCTATAAAATGGAATTAATATTTTCAATAACTTAAAATTTAGTAGAATAGAAAATATTGTAAGTAACTAGTGTATTATAAAATGATATGAAAGCTAGAAGCTTTCTAAATAATAATGATATTATGCTGATAATTTTTTACTGAATATATTAACCAATCAAATTACTTAATTTCAAGTCATGTGTCAAATTTCATCCAATCACCGCTGTATTACAGCGATAATACCCTACATGTGGTGTTTTCAGTTTGGTGTCTATTTTTTATTAAAAATTAATTAAACGTCAAGCTGACAACTGGATTAAAAATGTCGCGAATATTTGGTATTGCATCTAACGATTCAATTAATTTACCAATTGTACTTTTCACAACTGTAGTTTTGAATAAAAATGAATAATATTTGTTTGATTATAACTAATGAATTATTAAACGTTAGATTGACAATCAATTTTTTGATATCTACAAAGTAAAAAATTATCTTATCGAATACTCCTCGGGTCTTGATAAACACTCCAAATTTTGTCGAAGAGAATCCTTCAAGCGTGCTGCTCAAAGATAATAGCCCTTGGCCTGCGGCCTTGGGCTATTATCAAGCAACACGCTTTTAGCATTTTCTATGACAAAATTATCTCGGTATTATCAAGACCCTAGGGGTATTACTACTGAAAATAAATTTGATATGTTTGTTTATTAACTAAAAAATCAAAATGATACGCCCATGTCATGTCATATCATGTCAAGTGAAAATTTAGGTTAGGAACAACTGAGTGTATTTTTTGAAATTTTTAACATAAACACATCTGAAGATTATAATTATAATAATAATATGTACTCACCGATGAAAAGTAATATTCAAAGCGTCGTTTTTAGCAGTCTTTGAACGTCCACAAGCACTACAACTAACCATTGTCTTAAAAACTATATTCATATCACTGAGAGTATTATATAACGTAACTGAAAAACCAACTTAGCCTTAGAAAATCCTATTATAAACTAAAACATCTGAGTTGGTAGTAATCGGCAAAATATAACATAAAAACCAACTTTTAAACAGCGACCAAACAAATAATAAGTCATAAAATGGTTATCCAAAATGGCCGACTTTGTCTCTTTCATTTATTATGGGAGATGTAGCACACGCTCCTTCCTTACTACTTTATGTTCTAAGGGTGAATCTGATGCAAATACAAAATCAAAAAATATTTTGCTCATCGCATTATGTTTTATATGCAATGTAGGCCTTCTCATATAATTCCTGTGATTTACTTGACAATAGCTCCACTTCCTCGGCCTTTGCACTAATTTCAGGAGGAGCACAGCCACTAGAATCGCTCATTTCCAGCAATCTCGACCAACAACAAAATATTATGAACTGACTTTTGTGATTTACATTTGACAAAAGCATGGGTAATTAGACTTTTCTACCTTGGCGCATAATTACTATGTATGTTATCATTTCTAAATGAGAATTTCATGAATACATAGCTCTACCTTTACAGACCATCATTACTTTTTTATTTCCAAGTTTTCAAAAATTCCAAATGTCTTTAGTTACTACATCAGCAAACTTTGTTGATAACCTTTCGTAATCCTATGAAATTCAGGAATTCATCAATTATGCTGCAGATCATAAGTCCCGTTAAGACTTAGTTACTTGATATAAGTACATTAACTAAGGTTCAGTTGGTCAACATAATTTTAGAATACTGTAACTTTCTAGGTGAAATATTTCGTACGTAAATACGTTGAGATAAAAGTTATGGTAATACTTTAGAGTAATTTTAGGTAACATAATGATAAACAAATTGAACGCCAAAAACGATCATCCTTCGTGGTATACATTGAAATTCAAAAATGTTTGAATTTATTTTTTGGAAATTAATGGATTTTGATTCAACCGTCAGCAATATCAATATTAACTGGTCCCAATCCCATTATTGAACTAATGAAAACCCTCTGAATACTTGAAAGTACATTGTTGAAAATCATATTCAATCATACCGAATCAATATGCGAGATGAATAGCTTCATTGTGATTTGATGTGTTCAAATGGAAGGATATTCAAATTGTATTTTGACACGGTAATTACCTTTTATCTTTGTTGCGTAAATAATGTAACAAAACAAATGCGTGAGTTTAAAGTGTATGGTTATATATCGAAATTATTAATTCCACTTTATATCTCGAATAGATTATTGAAAATTCCATTCCATTTCACGGTTTCCATACAGAGTACTCTGCAGGTACTGAAATTCAATCCAGCTGCCAAATTTAAATCTACTTTTCAATGGTAGATACGATCAAAAGCTTCAGATCTTCTAAAACTCAAATCTTTATTGTTAGAAATGCTCTACCTTTTGCAATAAAAAATGAACACACAAAAAGCATTCATGCATTCAATCGAATAATAATTCTCAATAAGACTTCAATCGGCTTTGTTTTAAAGACTGAGAGTTCAATAATTACTTTATGATTCAGACGCATTCCCGGTTCCCAATATTATGATACTCTGCCCTTTGAAAATTCCAGTAAATACAGTGGCGGAGAAAATGTAACAGCATGAATGATTTTCATTGAAATTAACGAACCTTAGCTTCAAACGGCTACTGAGTCCACTCAAGTTGTGTTCGCAACGAGCTGGGCTATACTGTTAAGCATTGGACCGTAGAGGAGATTGTGATATACTCTGTTTAAATGTTCAAAGTATATCTTTAGGTTCTGTTTTTTCTAGTTATACCTTACATACTTCCAATGAATAAAGCAACTTATTCGTTCAGCATAACTTTATTTGATAATAATCAAAATTCATGTCTACAAATCTATAACCCAACAAAAATGCTTACACTACAATAAATAAATAAGCACCTGGCAACAGTAGGGACGTGTACTAAATTCCTGTAGTTCATTCAACTACATAATTCGCGCATTTCTAAATATTGACCAATTATCAATCAAAACAATATTTTTCACGAAATATATTTTTGTCTATTCACTACAAGATGTTTCGTGAGTCACTAGTTAGTAGCCTATATTTGTTGCATCAAACGGCTACTGAAGTCTACCAAGGTTGTGTTCGCAGCGAACTAGCTATACTGTTAAGCATTGCAGGGATTTCTGTAAACATGGGAGTAAGTCACTAGTAGCCTATATTAGTTTTTTTTTCCATCGGAAGCATCTAAAGGATTGGAACATCCGTTTGTATAGTTGTATGTGCGTAAATACTTCCTTTTTCCATTTCAAAAAATCTTCATTGTTTTTGCCACATCAGTTTGAGAGTTTTGAAATGCTCATTGAGGCGATAACTGCCAAAACTATCAGTATAGTCTCACTCTGTCTCAGGCTCATTTGTTCACAGATTTCGTTACAGTTTCTAAGCAGTACCTCTGATTGTCTTTGCCCCTATAGGAATATCAAAAATTTTTCCAGCCCTATTCTCGCATTCATTTTATTCCATTTCAGTGTGACTTGCAGCCCACAGTAAGGTTTTCATGTTATTTTCGACTAGATCATTGAATTTCCTAATGAAGCAGATTGGTTCATTTGGTTGATTACTTTTCAGGTCTAAGAGCGAGGAAAAAATCCTAACGAATATCAAAAATCTTATTCGGCTCTGCTATTTCTCACAAAAGTCAGGTCTTAGAAATGACAGTAAGCTGTTTGTTGTTTTGAACAGTCGATACCAGAATGGCTATAGGCATAGGCTATATATACAAAGCATTTCAATAAAAACTATCAACACCACATAATTCCGAAAGCATCACTTCTATGGAAAAATGAGAAAACACGTCGTATAAAAGGGGACGTCTTTTATGTAGACGTGGATAGTTTTCATTGAAATCCTCTGTATGTTACACATATTAAATGGAGTTAGCGTATACTCTCATTCTCGAATTGGTATATATATAATCAGCTCTGCAGGTCTAGAAGGCCCATGGCTTTGTTGACTTCCTTTCTCCATTCTTTCCTGTTCTCTGCTTTTCTTTTCCAGTTGGTTATTTTTAGTGTTCTAAGGTATTTTAGCACCTCTTCCATCCATCTTGCTTTGGGTCATTATCCTGTTTATATGGGTGTTTGCACAATTCAATCGATTGTTCAGACTTGATATATAGAATTAATTTTAATGTACCACAGTTCTACAATAGACAACATCTACCTTTCTATTGTGATTGGTCTCGAACAAATGTTTTACTTCATTCACCAATTAATGTTATGTGTCATAATTTTAATTTATTGTGCAACACATTTTTATAGATAATTTTAAGGTTATTAAAGCTTGTACTACTGAACGTTATACAACTATGTGAAATGTGTTTTTCTTTTTTTGATTTATTATTTCTTCTATTCTTAATTAAATTAAAGGTTTCTTCTGTTATTATCGAGGTTATTATATAATCATTGTTTTTGCTCTGTAAAGGGATTTGTATAAATCTGTTGGGCAATAAAGGCTATTATTATTATTATTATTATTATTATTATTATTATTATTCTACTATTTATTGGGGTACCCTTTCATTTTTAATTCTCTGTATGTGGCCAATCCATCTCAATCTATTTCCCTTTGCAGTACCTATAATGTCTGGTTGACCAAATAGTTCTCTCAGTTCTTTATTGCTTCTTCTCCGCCATATGTCGTCTATTTTCTTCCCTCTAAAAATTTTGCGTAGACACTTCCTTTCACAAATCGCTAGCATATTTTCTTCACTTTTACCCAGTGTCCTCGTTTCGCTTCCGAATAGCACTATAGGTCTTAGTACCGTTTTATATATTCTTATTTTGGCACTTCTAGCTAGCGCTTTACTGTTTAATATAATTTCAGCTTATATAAACATTTGTTTCCTTTGTTTATTCTGTTCTGGATCTCTTTTCTTTGATCAGGCTTTTTGGCAAATTCTGCTCCTAAATAGGTAAATGAATCCAATTCTTTAAAACTATATGTTTTGTTTTTCAACGTTGTTATTTCCAATTTCCCATTATTTCTTCCCTCTGTATTTGTCCATTTCATGTACTTAGTTTTTTCCTCATTTATTTCCAATCCCATTTCTAATGCTATTTGCTCGAGTCGTACAATAACTTTTTGTAGTTCCTTCTTGCTTCTTGTAATTATCGCTATGTCGTCGGCAAATGCTAGGCATTGATGTCTTTTGTGATATATTATCCCTGACCTATTTATTCCCGCTTTTCGAACTATGTATTCAAGTACATATGTGAACATTATGGATGATAGGGGGTCACCTTGCTTAACTCCTTCCCTCACTTCAAAACTTTCGGTTCTCTCATTTCCTACCCTTAAGCAGCATTTAGATCCCTCCATAGTTAACTTCACCATCTTAATTATAGTTTGTTGCTCACTCCTAGTTCTTTAAGTGCTTTAAACAGTTTACTTCTCCTCATCTTATCGAAGGCTTGTTTGAAGTCAATAAATATCTATCACTGATCTTCCCTGCCGAAATCCACATTGATATTCTCCCACTACTTCCTCCATTTTCGGAATCAGTAACTTTTTTATATACGAAGCGAATTGGTAATTGGTAATTGTACGAAGTTTGATGTTTGAAGTTTGATGATGATTTGATATCTCAATTATTTTGAGTAAATTTTTGGTCCTACCACTGATACCAATACGTTTAGCTTTGAACCTATGTAGCTGTCTTAGCTTTCCGATTCCGAGTTCTGTTTTTATTAAGTGTTTAACCATGCGTAACCTAATGGAATTTTATTAGATTCACTGGATCTGACGTCTTTCCGTTTATTTGACTATATATTCGAGTTTTGTTAATGCTCACGTCACGTGAACTGAAACGAATAGCCTGTTTTGTTACCCACTAACACTCTGAGACCGTAGTCGAGCGTTAGATCGGAATCACTATCCTAAATAGTTTCTTTGTGGCGGATTGAATTTCTAAACTGAGTTTTCCGGTATGTAAAATGAATGAAAACTGGAATCATTGTTTGATTAACCAGATCTGCTTTTGTATTTCGACAAAGATATTGTTTCGGATGCAAAACAGGAGCTTAGTTTCATCAAATAATCAATTTGACGAATGGATAGGTTCAGATTAAGAGTTAGTATCTGCTTTATATTGAATTAACTACCGTATATCAAATGTGGAAAAAAACCGTAATAAGACACATTATTGAATGTACTAGCTATTGATTTACGATTATAATTCCCACTTTCTAATTATCAATAAGTTAAGATTAGAAACAAAATTTTAATACCGTGAATAGAATAGTTTCGGAAAATTTCCAGTCAACTTCCAAAAATCCGGAAAAAAGTTTCACCTGCATCATTGTTTCATAAAACCACACGATAATTTTGGTCTTTGTATCTTAAATGGAAATTTTCACCACCCTTGGGAGCTTATTTAGTGATTTATTAATCCTCCTGCTGTCCCAATTATTGAAAATCAAGAATCTACTGAAACGAATTGGAAAATAAGCAGCACGAACCTTTTCTTATATCGTTCTCACTACGCACCACTTTTTAAAGTTGGCAATAAATTTGCTTTCGCAGCTTTTTGAAAGTAGGAAACCAGACGTAGATTCGCTCAATTCAAACAAGAAGATATGTATTGTTATTTGAATAATGACCAAGTAAAATACATTCAAAATTTTTCTTGTTAACCGAATTACAAAAAATATTGTAAATGAACGCGATGCAAAACATCGTGTTTCTTACTGCTATACATAAAAAAGGACCCAGGAAGGATCACTCCAACTATTGAGGAATAGCACTAGTTAACACAGCTACTAAGGCTTTCACTCAGGTTATTTCAAATAGAATATCAGAATGGGGAAAGTTTACAATTATACCCGAAAGCCAGTCAAGTTTTAGAAAAAACTTAAATTGTATGAATAATGTTCACACTTCAATATCGGTTATCCAAAACCACGTTCAATGTCCTAATCGTAAAGTCCTGGCCATTTTTGTAGATTTCAGGCGAGCATTCGATTCTCTAAATCATTCATTGTTCTGGTGAAAGCTATATTAACATGGTCTTAGTTCAATCATTATTTCCGTAATTCGAAATTTATACAGTAGGTACTGTAGTTTGTCAGGGTGGTTCTCTCTCCCCAAATCACTTCTTTATGTTTTTCACAGACTTTGAAGAATTCTTTGTTAGTCAAGGACATCGCGGTGTAAGCATTGACAACGACATTACTAATCTGCTCCACTCTGATGATCTATTTATTCTTGCAGATTCTCACATTGAACTTGGCAAAAAGTTAAAAACATTAGAACAATACTCAGATCGCAACTTTCTTACAGTAAATCTGTCAAAAACTGAGGGTCGCGGAAATTTTATAGAGAATAAGAATATTGCTGAAACAATATCTGGAAATCACAACCATCCAGGTAAACCTGAGAAACTTGAAATAGAAACAATTCTTAGTGATATTCGCAATATATCACGTAAGTCAATAGCGATGTCACAGAATATAATAATTGCAGATTCTATCGGAAATGCCAGTGTTTCAGCCTTGGTGGATCTTCCGTCAATTCCATCCATGAAGAGAACTATACGTAACATAAGAACTCGAGAAAGTAGTGCAATTGCACAACCTTTGAATACAATGTCTCTGAATTTACCGGATAAATATAAAACGACGGAAAATGGTCATAATTTTTTACTTTTCGATTCAGGTCCGGAAGATCCACAAAGGATCATAAAATTTGGCACAAATGAAAACATGAGATTGTTGTTTAAATCAAGAGTATGGATGATGGGTGGAACGTTTAAAACAGTACCCACTTTATTTTATCAATTGGTCACTGTTCACTGCGAAATAAGCAAGGAAGTGATAGTACCTGTTATATATGCTTTGCTACCCAATAAGCGACAGGAAACATATACAAGACTACTTAACTTGATGAAACAGTGTGTAACTGTATCTGGTAATGTATTTTCAATCATCACTGACTTCGAAAAAGCATTTATCAATTCGATTGAAGAAATCTTCCCGAATGTGTTACATCATGGATGCTATTACCACTTCAGCCAAAGTATATACAGAAATATGCAAAAATATGGTTTGGCAACCAAAGCGGACAGTGACGCAATTTTCAAATCAAAAATCAAAATGCTGAAAGCGTTAGCTTTCGTACCGGTCCCTTTCATCTCCAGAGGCTTCGACTTTGTAGTGAAAGAACATCAGTTCACGGAAGTAAATGAAGAATTCATTAATTATTTCGAGAATACATGGATAGGAAAGATGGAGAGAAGAGGTAGAGCTGAGCCTATGTTTGCTTATTCTCTCTGGAGCTGTTTTGAAAGTGTTCTTCGGCAATCACATAGGGTTTTTTTTATCACTTATTGACGCTCAAAAATCGTCCCTTCGGACTTTCCTAAATAATATTAAAAAGGAACAATGCCTGACAGAACTTAAAATTGCGAAAGCTATTTCTGAAGAGGAGCCACTAAAAAAAATATAAATCATTGGATCAGAGAGTGCACAATATATGTTCATCGTTTGAAGAAACATGTAATGATGATGAATTGATTGCTTTTTTAAAAAATATAGCTTACGTTTTGTAATGTTGTGAATTGCAATAATTGAATTGAATAAGTGTTTTCTACTTTTTCAGCCGAAACTAGTTGAGTACATTGTAATTTTTAGTTCATTATATTGTGCGGTCGACCAACTTTGAGTTTTTTTTTATTTGATTCAGATTTGGGCAACTTTGAGAATGGATGATTTCCACAACAATTAAACATGTTTTCAAAAAACTGTTATTCGAATGATATGGTTTTCGAAATTTTGTTTTTCGAAAAATTTTATTTTCGAAAATAGACATTTTCGAACAATAATTGCTTTTCGAAAAAGATGATTTTCGAAAAATTATCTTTCGAAAACAAGTATATTCGAAAATTTGTTTTTTCTGAAAATTGTTTTTCGAAATTTTGTTTTCGAAAACTAGTTTTCGAAAAAATTTCCGCGACCCAAAAACTGAAACTATGATATCCTTCAAGGGTAACACTAGTACAAGTGAACAATCTAATTTTTTTCAATAAACATTCGAAAATTCAACTTATTAATGACCGAAATTACTAAAAGGTTACTTTTTGTTCCTCGACGTAATATAGGGTGATGGCAGATGTAACGAAAACTTGCTTGTTATATTGGTATTTCTTGGCAATCAATAGTGAAAATGTTTGATGCGACAGTATTAAGCACCATGTCTCACTGTTTGCCAGTATAGGAAATCAGACATCCAGATATTCTTGAGCAAGTTCAAAAGTTCTTGAAAGTTTTTCATCACTCTCGTATAGTACTTTAGGATACCCAGGATACCTTCTACGTTTGGAAACAGGTCTGTTGAGAATTCATTAGAATATTTTCAAACAGTGCTTTAATTGGTTAATTGAAATTTCAAGCATGCCCGAAAAAATTATTATCCAAAAATATGCTTTGATAAACAATTTCGAACAGCAACAACACTTGGTAAATATAATTGGGGTTCTCAAGTGAAGTGCATATTTGATTATATCGATTATGAACATACTGGGCAAACTTTTAATACTACTAAGGGCCGGTTTTACAAGAGATATTTATACTAGGTATAGTTATTCTATATACCAGTGTAAAAAATCATCGTAAAACCAACTAGTTTTAAACTAGGTATAAATTCTGGTATAACTTTATCCCCAGAGTAACTATACCTAGTATAAATCTCTCTTGTAAAACCGGCCCTAAAACAGGAGAGAGAAAAGAAATGTGCTGCTTATTTTGCCGCAAGTTGAACTTGTAAGATGCCTCTTTATTGGACAGATCCACATTCCTAAATGTGCACAATCGGCACAATAAACGAAGACCCTCAAAGATATTCGTGTCTTAATTCGCCGTTCAAATTTGAATGTCTTTTAAGCCAACTTAGGAAAAAATAGAAAGGAGAGAATACGGTCTTCCTTCAAAACATTTGTTGAGGCACTGAATGATTCCAGTGCTGCTAAAATTATATGTAGCTATTTAGTTAATATTCTTGAGTTAAGGTCGTTTGTTCTTTGTTGATGAGAAAGCTGAATTTTTATTGTATTATTGGATAAAATTCCTTGTTCACGATGTTTTTCAGACGTTCCTTTTATAGCAAGTTATAAATAGCTATTTTGTTTTCAATTTAAATAATTATGTAATAATGAATCAAGTGACGCTTATACCAACGCAACTACATCATATTTCTCTTTCATAAAAAAACACTTTTCAGCTACAGCAGGTAAATTTCCGGCAGCGATGCTTTTGACGCAGAGAACCCTTTAATAATAATAAACTTCCGCTTGTACCTGTCAAATTTATCTGCCGCTCTCTGAACGTCTTTTTCGCGTCAGGTTGAGTTGATATGAAGCCCCGACTCTCTCATGCAGTCGGGAGTTAATTTCTTGGGAATATATAGACATGTGGCACTATAGTGGCAGATGTAGTTAACGTATTTCTGGACTCTAATCTGAAAATCAATGTGGAAATGAGAAGTCGGAAGGTTCATCAGACAGAAGTGATCGAGACTATATGCATATCCCGTACTGTTAATTAATATAGTATTAGTGAATATCTTGATTAAGTTTGACTTTGAAATCTATGTTTATTAAGAAAAAAACCAAAATGTTATCCAGTTTCATGTTTATCTACAACACATATCTGTTCGAGAGGGAATTCACAGTAGACCATTGACAGTTGATATATCCTCTGGACGTAGGGCAAACAACCAAAGTACCTATTTATAACAGTATACATTTTTGTAACAACTGCCCCGAGCAAAACATTATCAGGCTGTTTGGCATTGACAGAAATGGAACGGTTTGTCAAAATAAACTTTCCTATATGGGGCTGTATTCTTGACTGTGGGAGTAGAGCTTTCCGAGAGAACACATAGTTTGTCTTTATTCTGCCTGGCTACTCTGTCATTGCAGTGACAAAGACAAAATATCTGTTCTCTCGGGAATCTTCACTCCCTCAGTCAAGAATACAGCTCCAGAGGTACTGCCCTTCACAATGCGATAGGGATTTTGGTGTGTTGAAAAGACACTTGAATATATTCGAACGGATATTGGATATCCACACAGAAATGATCAAGAATTCAAGGCTCTATTTCATTTCATTTGTTTTGCTTTCAACTTCCATTTGAATAGGTACCCTTTATATAGCTATATAGTTTTGGATCTTCCCTTTGGAATTCCACAGAATGGTTCTAGAACTATTAAGTCTTCTTTAAAGCCTTCTCTAGTAAGCTGGTTTGCCAATTTTTCACCTGCAATCCCCTCATGTCCTGGCAGGATTATTCATAGTAATTTAACCAACAAGTGTATTAATGAGGACCATTAACAATCGAGATAATATAACGCACGAGCAGAGCGGATGCGTTAATTTTCGAGATTGTCAATAAAATTGTCCTTTTAATACTCGTGTTAGTTACAAAGCTTTTCCGTCGACTGTATAAGTTGTAATCGTTTTTCTCAATATTCAAATACTGAAAATATTTATTTGTTTCATAGCTAAGTACTGTCAAAAATAAATAATGACATTGAAATGTATCTTTGGTTGCCTACACAGGTAACTTTCAATATAAATATAATGTATAAGATGTGCCTGTGGAATGTGATATCTGAAACCGGTCTAGTAGTATACATGATACATTTTTGACGTGTAATGATTATTTATCGATTTCATTCGATAATGATAAACTTTGTAACCAAAAACTGAACAGAAGTGAAAAAGCTATGGTTTGAGACCAAATTATATACACATTTTTTCAAATATTCAAGAAAAGATGGATTTTTGTCACAAGATTGATGAGAAATTTTTTATTCCTCATTTTAGTACCGTTTTCTTTATAAACATTTAGAATAATCTATTCATCACTAGTCAGTTAGCTAACAGAAATAGCATGAAAGTGTTTCAGCTGAAAATTCATAGGTAAACGCGTCTGATACATTTTGTTTTCGTTTGAATTTGTCACATTGATGATAAATTATAGACTCCTTAACAATAATAATCAGAGTAAAACTCAACATTTGGACAGCTTGCCTAAGTTGCATGAGTAACATGACTCTCTGCTGCTTCATTGATTAAAATTTTAACAAGAAGGGGTATGCACAGTCAGAGCCTTAAAGTGAAAAGAGAGATAAGAGTCTCCAACGCGTTCTTAACACGTCTAGAGCATATGAAAAGGTGTCGAAATTGCTATTTATGTAGTTCCAAATGAAGGCACGTTATGTACAGGACCGAACAAAGAGATTTTATCTTGAAATGAACCGTTTTATGGAAGGGAGTGGTCTGGCCACCCCTAAAGCTCCTCTTAACCAGTTTTCATCAGTGTCTGCACATAGCAGCCTTGTTTCATTTAACGATAGCGTTAGATGTCTGCGATGAATACAAATTATAATCTCTATCTGTATATAGTAAGTATAATATATTCAGATAAAGATACAGATCAAAAGAGAAACGGTACTCGAATGCCCCTCACATGTATCGGTGGATATGTCATTGATAAAAATTCAAGACAATCTAAAACCGTGTATGCTTTAATACAAGAAATAAAGGCGAAAAAAGATATAGCCGACTTGTAAGATTTGAGAGTTCGTATGATACAAATTCAAGGAATTATTACGATCTATAACATGGTTAACACAGAGATTACAGAATATAGGTACAGAGTATACATTATAATTTCTTCCTGATGGTGCAAATGAAGTGGTGAGTATTATATTTCTCTTGAAACGATCGAATCAAGAGTTTCTTCATTTGCTTTATTTCTGAAAATGGTGTAGCACCTGTAATGCCCAAATAAAATCTTACCTACGTTTTTATTGTAAAATTGAACACACTGGCACTGATCACACACAGAGATTATAGACCAGACAGCATGAATGGGAATGAGATATATTTGGACGGGGTTTTTTTAGCAGGATATTTAGTCGTGCTACCGATAGGGGTATTCTTGACAAGAAATATCACAACAATTACAGCTACTCAACTTCCCCTCAGTCGAACTTGTGGAAGACTCAAATGAATGAATAAAGTCTTTTTAAAAAAATCTAATCAACTCTCATTAGTCGAGAGAATAATTTTACATGAATGGAACCCATACGTTTCTATGGACTTTAAATTGGAAGATATTAGCATGTTTATCCTGGAATCGGGAAATTAGCACATATACAACTCATATAATCTATTTCTGATATAACTAACACTAAACTCAATTTCCTAAGCCTTATTATACTCTAATACTATCAACTCTATTTCCATTCCACTTTGTATGGGCCAAATGTACAGCTGCCATTAACATCGCTTTAAAATTGATTGAATTAACATCATTACGGGCCTGCGGCAATTTCAAAGTGATGGCAGATCAGGCTAATTCTCCCAAAGGTAAAGTGCTCTCTCTTGTTCGGAACTTCTCTATAATTAATAGCATATAATGAATCCCAACTCTATTATCCATAAAATTGTCGCGATTTCTCCCAAAAGTTTCTTCTTTTAAAACTTGTAAAAGTACGAGACCAGTTTAGAATTTTTTGAGATAGTTATCTGAAACTATGGGAAAATAAGGTACTTTTTCACTGGACTATGAAGTAATAGCTTTTAAAGCAATTTGGAGAAATAAACAAAAAGAGATTAACTGAAAAAACTTGATTGGAATTTTTCTCTTTCGTACTTATAATTATCCGCCAAAGGGAACAAATGAACGTTTATGAAAGAGCAAAACTTCTTTCTTAACTTTTGTTCATAAATCCGAGATATCCGTTTACAGTTATTATATTCTTGAGTTTCGCTAATTTGATGATAAGTATCTCAAAGATTACAGGAGGAATCATATGAATACATTCAACTGTGACAAAACCACAGATTATAAAGAGAACAGATACGAATCCCGGTAAAACATCAAACGATTTTCAGCTCCGTCATCAATGACCTTGGACCTTTAACTCGGTATGGCCGCGATGTTGACAGTTCAAAATATTTTCTGAATTTGTTACCAAATTGCAGTGTTGACGCGGGGACAATAACAATATCTAGTGCCGGATCTAGTTTTTTTGGAAGTTTCCACTGAATCTTTAAAACTGCGCCATGAATTAAAACAATAATCACAATCGAATATATATTTATGTATTTATTGAATACCTATATGTATATTCCTATGATTTGTTATAAATAGTCATTACTCTTGGGAGATTGATTAATAAATACATTTTTAGATAACACAAATAATTACAAAAATCAACCAAATTTTAAAGTACAAATCTTGATTTATTTATTATCAAAGGGAATACAATATACACCTATGCAAGGCAGAATTTTGATAATAATTTGTAGCACCAAAGTTAATATCAAAAACTTCAAAATTTCTTTTATCATATGCCGGGATATTAAATAATTAAATACTCTTATCCCTCGGAAATCGAAAGAACTTTATTTTTCTCTCCGAATAAAATTTATTTGGACATTCTCTGTATGAACAATACACTCCGCCGTGATGTTTATCCATTTTATAAGAATAATAATCTATAGGTACCACTATATTTTTATAGTTAATATTACACAACGCACAATCGATTAGCCAAATAACACAATTAATATCGCCGATTGAACACCTTTAAACAATGAAGCAAACAAAAATGGCGTTATGAATTTTGAGAATAGATTACCTACAAGTGATTTTGAGCATGTTTTGACGTTTTGATTATGTTAGGTTAGCCGATTGAACACCTTTAAACAATGAAGCAAACAAAAATGGCGTTATGAATTATGAGAATAGATTACCTACAAGTGATTTTGAGCATGTTTTGACGTTTTGATTATGTTAGGTTAGGTTAGCCGTTATTGTGCATGGTTGCCAAGGATGTGGTTTCTGGAAAAGTATATATTTATGGTATGATTTTTATACGTTATAATCTTTTAATTGTATAATTTTTTTAATGTTAATAAAATCGATTTAAAACAAGTAATTATCGAGTATTTGTATCTGTATAACTATCACAATTTAAGAAAATGCTTATAAAATATTTGACCTATGATCGTAAGTTGAAGGAAATATTATGCAAATTGACAACCCTGTTGACAAATTTCGCGAAGCTGCCCGAACGGAGTCTACATAAGACGATGGGCATTTAAAAGGGGTATGTCCACCCATCTCTCTCTCTTTTTACTGTTTTCTGTCAAGCTTTCGTATCTGTTCTCTTTATATTCTGTGACAAAACATTAAATGTATAAAAGAGAAATTGTAATGAATTTAATTTTCTACTACAGTTCATTTCAACAAATACATAGAGTATTGGTAAGCAATAATCCAAAGTAACAAGGTACTGCAAGAATCATTTCTTTCACGAAAAAAGGAAAAATATACACCATATAGGCAGAAGCTTCGAAATATTTTCTTCTTTTCAGGTACCAAGACATTGATAATTTGCGATAATATTGTCATTGATTATGAAAGCGAGCTGCTTGGTGGTGCAGCATGCTTGAGGAAGTTAATGCAAAATTATTAAAATTCATCAATGTTCGAGGTTTATTCGGTGAGATAATTTTTTATGCAAATAAATACTTCGAGGAGTATTTTCCCCCATTAATTGGTCGATTGAATAATCATTTTTGTTTCCAAATCTTGGAACTGACATTTTTTATAACTGTCAGATTGACAAGTTCACTTATTCACAGAAAATATTTGTAAATTACCTTGGAAACATTAAGACATGGGGTTCTTATCAGTTATAATATACCAAGGACATTGATAATTTGCGATAATTTTGTCATAGATTCCGGAAGCGTGCTAACAATAGAGCAGCACGCTTAGAATGTATCAATATTAGAGGCATATTCGGTAAGATAATATTTTATGCAAATAGTATCATTTTCCAGTAATTGGTCGATTGAATAATCATTTTTATTTCCAAATCTTGTAACCTACACTTTTCATAACTGTCAGATTGACAAGTTTACTTATTCGTAAAAATTTTTAAATCACCTTGGAAACGCTAGGACTTAAATGGACCCATGGGGTCCTTATCAGTGTAATTGATTGCTAATTGGCTATTTTTGGACACGTGACTGAAAATACACAGTTTTAATAGGTTTACCTACTACCCCCCCTGTAACAAGTCAATAACACACAGTCGGTATGTGTATGTAATGACGTCTATGACGCACTGTAAAAAAACGCACAGCTGTAAAGTAAATCGCACGGCTTCCCTAGCAACATCTTAGCTGTCAATAGACGTCTCCATTTTATTCGAAATTTACTATTTGAAAACATTAGATATAGCCACGTTTAACTATGAAAAGGGTTATGTATATGTATTGATTACAATTGAAAAATGGACTTTCGATTTTCAACAATATATTAATAACGATTAAACGTTAGTTCTTTAATTAACTTTTCCATTCGTGCGTAAAATACTACTTACCACACACGTTACGTAATATACTATTAATAATGTCAAATGAAAAATTATCAGGCTAAGGGCATTAGCTGCAATGCCTGTTCCGATCCCTTGATTGTGGCTAGCGCTTCAGGTCATCCTATAAACTATCACTTCTATAACTATAACATAAACGAGCTAGAAAATAGCATGTTATTTAGAAAAAACAAATATTCGGAAGACGATCTGGACTATTTAGAAGAAACCTTAAAAAGTTTCACTCAGAAATTAAACAGTACAGGTGGGCCACAAAAATAGACAAATTTTTATACCCAAAGTGACGTTTCTAGCTGTCGTTCATGAACGGCGATTTCTGACAATATTCGTTCATCAACGGCATCGTACATACTTACAGAATAAACCCTTAATATCATAAGATTCAAGAAATATGAATATTAATACAGATAACTACAAGTATTGTGTTATCCACCGTCCTGAAAAATTTGGGTGGAAGAAAAAATAAAATAACCGGTTTCCTGAACACCATTAGAAAATGGAACAAATGTTTTCCAATTATTGTATTTCGGAAATCTCGCTATTGGGAGGGAAGGTGGTAGTGGGGGTGATGATGCCCCTGCAGGTATTTTGGCCCCTTGCATATTCATGATTGAGAAGAACGCCATCTAGTATGAAGTGCGTGGACTGGGGAGCGCTAGGACAATGTATGAGATGGCGTTACGTTCGTTTGTTATTGGACACATTTAAAATACTCTGCAATGTATCCATTTTCACAAACAAACTAAGTTTTACGTTCGATGATTTGAACATTGTACTTGGCAAACGTTTTTCTATTGGATTTGAAAGGCAATTGTGCAATAGCACGTGTATAGTTTGGCAAGTTTATCTGAAGCTATGCGGCATCGGTAAGAGGCGAGGAAAAACATGGCGCCTATCTGTCAAACGTACAAATGGCGTACGGTACCTATTTTACCAAGTAAAACTGAAAATACAAAGGTAACTGACAATATCAACGCCACTGGATAAAGCAATTTCAGTCAATTGACGAAGTGAGAGGGAAGATCTCACGCACGCGCTTGCCAATAAGAAGTCAGCTGGTCGATACAAATCACCAATTATGTAACTCGGGGGGTGTGGTCATTATGGTTTTCGTACAACACAAGAGCTTCAAAAAGCCCATAACAAATTTGGAAAAGTGTTCATCTTTAAATATTCATAAATTGAAAAAATAATGTTCATAGAATAAATCCAAGGAAACAAGCACATTATAAAATTAACGTTTAATCATACTTTTAATATTGTTAATAATAAAAAGACCCTTTTCTAATTATTATCACTACATAGTTAGAACCTCAGTTTTGTCATAGTTAAAGGTGGCAATGTCGAATGTTTCCTGGCTTGGATACGGTTTTGGAGGTTGATCTTTAGTTCAGTCCGTTATAAAATGGAGGTAAGTGGCTCACCAATGTACGCCATCAGCTAGGATTTACTAGCAGTGAGATTGCTGCAACAGTATCCTACTGTGACGCTAATGAAACAATTTTCCCCACTTCAAAAATCAAGCAAGCAAGGTTGATATTCAAAACTTTAATAATTGGAAAACGTAAAGTCTAGGTATTGTTTATGTTTCTGCCAAAATCAGTGTTTTGTGATTCTTATTATCAATTGAGTCAGGTGGTGATACGAGAATGCTATTTTCCAATCAATACAATAGGTGAGAAAAAATTTTCCCTTAATCAATTTTATTTACAATTTCTCAAATTTTAAAATACAATATTTATTATCTAGCAGCGGATGTAGTGGTCTCATCAATAACAGCTGTAGAGTTTTCTACTCCATCTTCAAAAATCGCTGTAGTGGTTTCCACATTGTCTTCAGAATTAGTTGTGATGGTATCCACTGCTGTTTCTACTCCTTCAGAAACAGCCATAGTGGTTGATACATCGTCTTCAGAATTAGCTGTTGTGGTTTCTACGTCTCCAGAATTAGCAGTAGTGGTTTCTACTTGCTCAGTATCAGTTGTAGTGGTTTCTATATCGTCTTCAGAATTAGCTGTTGTGGTTTCCACATCACTTGCTACGCTGGTTTCTTCATTATTATGATGACCGTGCCATTTTCCGAATGGATTTTTAAAATGATCGAAGTCATGTCTAATTTGTTTTCCCCAGTCTTCAAAAATATTGAAACCAAAAAATGGTGCTGCAGTTGCACATTGTAAAGTCCCCAGATAACCTATAACTAATGTTAAAAACATTAAAGATGAGTTATATTATCATTCTAGCTCATTAAATGTGTTCATGAAATGAGAAGTTGCTTTGTCAAATAATGTATGATTTGTTGAAAATGCTGTTTGAACCAGTAGTATGAACAATTATCAAACTCTATTGGGGATACTGTAATGATCTGATCGCAGCATTCCCTGGTAAGGAGATCGGCTCCTAACACTGCTTCAACTCGAAAGTATAACGCATCAAAGGAGAATTTTAATTTATGTTGATAACAGTTGTTGAATATTTTTTTTAAAACCTCTTAGTTGTATTGGTCCAATAAAATGAGAGAATGGTAATAAAGAAAAAAAAAATAAAATACTTCTATTCTAAATTCAATATGGCGACCACCCCGAAAAAAAGACTGAATATTTTCAAGCACTTCCGTAATATAAAAATGAAATTTAAGGGTTTTTTGGAAATAATACGATTAAACTAACGGCTGCGTTCAACCATTTGGAAGTTGAACGATAAAACATAGCGGGATCGTGTCATAATTATTATCAACCTATGCTAGTAATGGTGGGAGAAATTGAGGATGGCGAAGAAAAAGGCCACCATACCAAGTAATAACTTGGTATACATTACTAGAAGATCTTGTTATAGTAGAACGAGACTATTAGAGATTAATAATCAGTCAAAAATGGAGCTTTAAATGATAATTGAAACGAAAAAATTAATTGGGATAAATTTGAGAATAAGTATCTGATAAAAAAGTATATAAGCTTTTATATCGTATAAATTGTAAAATGTAATAATATTGTTCGATTTGAAGCATGAAGTGTAAATTTAAATACCTAGTAAGGCAAGTAGCATCTGATTTTAAAAGATTTTTACAAAACGTATACCATTTTTGCAATTGCAAGTTGTTGTAAATGAGCCACATACTTGCATAAGATATTGATATATTGTGAGATAAAAACAATAAATTGATGAGAAACTGATTATTTATCGTTCACTTAGTAGGTGTGGAACACGATAGTTAAATACGATTATAACTAGAGCGCGGATTTATAGCTATTATATACGAGTATATTATATATTATATATTATAGCTATTATAAGTAATTTTTTATGGCAGATGTACATATATGCATAAATTTCAATAGGAGGATTCACAGGGTCAAATTATTTTTGTGCCATTATGCCTATTTTCAGTTTTAATGCATTTATTTTTTTTGTGCTAGTTTTATGCATATTTTAACAATTAGTGGTGTATTTGGTGCTAATTTTGTACATTTACTTCTCGGTATGTTAGTTTTTAATATATTTGTCAATTTCCGATTAATTCACTTTATACTATAACGTGACAACATCCTACTAGCGTTACCCAGCACATGTCTATTGTTCGGGGAATTCCGTAGGCCGATTGTGGATACCCTCGGCTTTAAACCAAATAGCTAATGTTATTGAAGGAAATGTTGTTGAAGATCTTGCGATAGATGCAACTATTGTTCCTAAATTTAAATATGTACCAATTACCAGCGTGGATGTTGAACGAAGTTTTCCTCATTTAAAATTTGTGGTAGAAGAATGGGATTTACTGTTGACAATTTAGAAAAACAATTAGTTATTGGTTTATTCAAAGACAAGTAGTTTGTAATGTTTAAAGTTTTATTCGTTCCTATTATTTAGTGTTTTTTTTGCAAGAAGTAAGTTTCTGCTTTTTTAGAAAAAAGTCGTTTCTTTACTTACATTATCGTATGACGAAATGACTTTTATTTTTATGTTTTTTGTGTAAAAGTGTGTTATATTGATAAAGATATTCGTTTTTATAAATTACTTTTCCTTGCCTGACAGCTCTAAATAATAATGTACTCAATGACTTGCGACTTAAAATGTTTCAGAGAACAAAACAATTTTGTTGAAATATAAATTGAATTGAAATAGTAATCTTACCTACTACAAACACGCACAAGGATGAAGCTAATTTCATGTTGGAATCTTTGAGTAAACTATATTGTAGAAACGACAAAATCACAACTTATATACTCTTTTCTTTCAATATAATCACAACAATCACTAGCCTATTCAAATTTCAAGAATGTATAAATACTGAATCAATAGCTTCAATAATGCATGAGGCCCAATTAGTTAACAAAATAAATATTTAAAAAAATAAATTGAGCGTTACAATTTCCACTTCCGTCCAATGGTCGCATAACTGTCTCCTATAGACCAATACATTCATTGTCTTCTATTTTTGAATCGGCGACTAATCTATTTTCCACCCCGGTAATGGTATTGTTCGCAAGTGTAAGTATCCTGCTGGAGTTGCTACCGTTAGTCAAAAGGCACAAATATAAGGTGTACAAGCCGGCGTGACCAACGCCAAGCATACAACAGCCATTAGCCCAAAACTGCAAGGAAGCTGCTTTAAAAAAGTAAATTTCATTATAATTTTTCAATTTGTGGTCTCAATATGATATAAGTATTCTTTTGATTTTTTCTTCTTATAAATGCTATGCTTGTATGGGGATTCGTTTTTGTTTATTTATTAAATGTAATATTGATTTTTGCGCGATCGATCTTTTTTGTTTATTCACAGCATCGGTTGTCAGGACGGTAGGTTGTGTTTACTGGTTTCTACGTCTAACACGTCGGTAAATGATTTACTTACCGTTTAGACGTCGATAAGTGAATTACTTACCGACGTCTTAGCCCTACATACATTTAAGTGATCCTAAATAATATATTACTTCATTCATTACACAAAAGAACCAAAAAAAATGAGAAGATTTATATTTTTTTATTGAACAGAATGGATCGGAACAATTTAAGAAGTATTAAATAAAAACAATTTCACCAAAATACAAAATATATTTTAAACTGATCGAGAAGTATAAATGTCACCCTTGACATTCCGTTCATTTCGGAGAAATTCAAATTATTTTATTCGAAATTTATCTCAATACGATCGCGCAAAAAATGGTATAAGCATCTCGAACGTTAAGGGTAATACCGGTCTCCAGCAAAATTGCTGTCGACCGCTAAACAACCCTTACTGTTCTTAATAAACTATTATAAATACTGTCATATTAGAAATTCAAAAATTAAGCCTAACCAGCCTAATGGAAACACACAACTAAGCAATATCTGTCACATCAGTGCACTCTTCAAACTGCAAGGAAAAGTATTCACAATCCTCGATATATTTCATCAGTTCAGTTTCCAAATCCCTGCTATGATCTCCACACGTCTAGTAGCAGTTGTACGAGATAACTGGACTTTTTTGAAGGCTGACAGTATTTCTGTTTTATTTTTGAAATCACCAAATGATACTTGAGAGTTTCTTGAGCTTTGCCAATATGTAAGAAATTTGAAAAGACACGATTGTAGCAGATGCTTAATATAGAAATTACCATTTATTGGTACCCTTTATGAACGCCCTCCCATAATTTCAGTGAATTGATGTTCAACATTGAAATAATTTGGAATAATACCAGTACCACAGCAGGTGTCCGTGCGCTTCTCCGAATAAATATTGTGTAAGGTATAAATAAAAGTGACAGAATTTTTGGATGAATAAATTTTATTCGTCTTTTCCAATTGAAAAATATAATATATGTTTCTACATTGTGTTAGGAATTGGCTATTGTGGTTACGACGTCCTCAGAATCAGCTGTTGTGGTTTCTATGTCCTCAGAACCAGCAGTTGTGGTTTCTTTTTCTCCAGTAACAGTTGTATTAGTATCTACATCGTCTTCAGAATAAGATGTGGTTGCAACGGTCCCAGAATCAGCTGTTGTGGTTTCTACGTTCCCAGAATTGGCAATTGTGGTATCTACTTCTTCAGTGTCAGTTATAATGGTTCCTTCATCATCTGCAGAATTAACAGTATTGGTTCCTACTTCTCCAGTTTCAGTTGTAGTAGTATCTACATCGTCTTCAGAATAAGTTGTTGTGGTT